>JAGDQP010015290.1:29487-43098 GCA_022664845.1 Lepisma saccharinum
AGATGAGAATTTAAAATGGAAACTATTGCAAACACTATTGACAAGAAGCTGACTGTTCTAGATTTGTTATGTCAATATTGTTGTATTTCGATTTGATGACACTTCCAATATGGCAACGAATATTGGAGGTACGAGGAAGAAACTTTCAGAAAAGACAGAAAAGAGAAACATGTTCTCTATGTGCAGTATAGCGCACACGTCATGTCCCTGGCAGCACCTTTCTGCATGAATGAATCCCATCTTGTCTATATATTTTGAAAGACATTTAGCAAATCGCTCACTTATTGATGAGAATTTAAAATGGATTTTATATATACAATACAGTGCTAAATTTTACGAAAACTGTCAGATAAATTTGTTCAACTTTGAAATATTGTTAGTATGAAAATTTTACGTATGATATATCATGCTCTTGTACAAAGTATATTTCAGTATGGTATTCTAAGTTGGGGTGCTGCTTATCCTTCTCACGTAAACCCATTGATAGTTCAACAAAATAACCTCATACGAACATGCTTGAAGAAAGGTTCACATAATAGAGCAGAAGTGACGTATGAAGAATGTTCAGTGTTACCTCTTTCAAAGCTATATTTAAAATCTGTTGTAATATATGTTAAAGAGAATTTAAACGAATGGAATAAATTTTCACACACGTATGGAACTAGAAATATTACACAGTGAAATCTAGGAATAGTAAGAACGACAAAATCACCAAACCAATATCAAACGTATTACTTAGCTCCTAAAATTTATAATAACATACCAAACAAAATAAAAGAAGAAAATAATAAAAAATATACAAACAATTAATTGCAAAATGTATAGAAAACCTAACTAATGAACAAATATAGTTAATGTTACCTGTATAAAAAGAATTGTTCAATTGTTAGTGAAATAGAAGTAAAGATAGCATAATATTGAGGGAGAGAATCTTGACTCACACACAAGAATTTACTTATGTGAGTCTTAAGTTATAAGGAATGTCTTTCACATTAAATTGAAATTTGATATGGATAATGATGAAATGTTTCCAGTTCCAGAGGGGTGGTGGATCTTCTGTAATTCCGGGTAAAACAATGCCGAAGAACCAAGAGGTTGGAGGCCGTTCATCGCTCCCAAGCAATGTATTAAAATAGTGTTGTATATCAATGTGTGTATGATGGTAAAAGAATATGTGTGCCATAACGTGGAAATCATCAGATATGTAGAAAGATAACACAGCCGTGAGGCTCGAGAGATTGATACGAAATGAAATGCGGAGGGCATGAGCTACCGAAACATATTAAATAATTTGTAAACGCTTGCAAAAATTAAACGTAGAATATGAGAACTAATATAATCAATAAAATTGTCTCCTACCAGCCAGCTTGCAGTGGGGAAGGGCAGGGAAAATTCCTAAATTTTCCGTTAAAGGGGACATTCCTCTGTCACTTTACGATTCTGAAACCTGGAAAAAGAAATAAATGAAAGAAATTTTCAATAATTTCCAGAACCTTTACGGAATCATATTTGGGGAAGGGTAAGGAAGGGAAAAGAGAATGAAGCTGGAACAAGACAATTTTACAAAAACTTGTATCTGTCTTTCTCTTGGAGTTAAAAGGAAATTAATGAAAGTTCAGATTTTCTGCGAAAAGTTAATAAAATTGAAATATAAGTTTCCAAGAAATATCAATCACAATTATTACCTTTTTCTAACTGTTCATAGAATATTTTGTTAAAAGGTGAATCATATTGACAGAAGTCGCCAACGGCACTCGTTATTGTTTCGATTCTCATATTAATTAAAAGGACGTTCAAAGTCTTCATTTGTTATAGAGCAAGTTATAAATTGAGTTTTAGCTTGTTATACCTATATACAATTAGAAAATCTCTGCATTCTAAATGAGTTTCTACTTTGCATTTGAACAAAACAAATTAATTTTATCTTCTTCACTATTTACAAAGGTCTTTCATTGCTTATTCAGTGCGTTTATTACTGCTTCTAGTTAGTAAAAAAAACAATGTTCTCTGTTAGGACATGCTCCGTTCTTCCAATGAAACTTGGAGTAATGATGCAAGAAAACATAAGTACTTTACCCATTACAAATTATCATTTAGGCCTAATTAGCATGTCATATCACAACGAAACTACCATATCTGTAGTATTTGCGATTTGCTTGAGAACGGTTAAACAGATTAATTCCAAACATGGTACGGCGAGAGAGGGCATTACCCTTTATGTTTTAGTCATATTTTAATGTTAAACTACAGGGAGAGGGAATAGACTATAAACACCTTGGTGATTTGAAAACCGGTTGAGGGAGAGAGACTAAATTTGAGTAGCAGTCTTGAAAGCGGCCATCTTATATTTAGGACGAGCTTTAAAACATTTACAAAAAAAGAAAGATAGGACGGCAAACTCTGCCTATACACACACCCACACGCACTCATCACACATGCAATTTAGCGACATCGCCCATACAAGAGTAAGATAAAGTTGCTTAACATGTAGGGAAATATATGTCATTGCAAAATGCTTCTCTCTTGTGAATTCTGCATGAAAAATTACATATTAAGTTTTGTTGATCTCTTCTGAACAGTTCGGTGAAATGGAGTTATACTCCACCCTCTTGCAACAAACCTTCATTTTCCTTAACATAACACTGATTTTATGTTTCACATATACAGCGAATTATTCTTCCTTACAGAGTGGAAGGCTACTGGTCCATCCTAGTCATTTTCTTCTGTTTTCACTTGAGATTTCCTAGCCTTGATTTTTTTCGTTTAGAGTTCTTTCTGGGAGTTCGTGATTCCTTGCTTTCTTGCCATACATACGACTCTGCTGACGTCATTTGGAAGATCAAGGAAAAACGAAAAAGAAAAACGTGGAGACAAAGAAAAGTAGAAAAAGAATGAAATGGAAAATGTTGAAACGTTGGGAAAAATAAAGCCAAAAGAAAATGTCCCAAGATTCGTGTGTAGAATGATTCTGAAGAGTTACGATAGCTTCTTCCTTTGCTTCTGCACATTCTGCTTTCAACAGCAATACGACCTTCTCAAATCCTACGATACACACATTCCTCCCAAGTCTCTTTTTTGCTTCTACATATGCGCATGGATATATATATATATATACGTACATTTAGCTGAATCTTACTGTTATGTAAAAAAAAAATCCATTCAACAGTTATTTCCTCCGCTGCATTACGGACGTACTAGGGCAGAGAAATAACCACTATGGTGACTATAACACGATAATTTATTTAACTATAAAGATTTACATTTACACTTCACTACACTTGAGAGTTTGTGACGTCACTCGCATTCTGCGTGATGTGCCTTGCATTCTATAATAATTTGGTCACCTATCTAATCCCGAGAGCTGATTATATAAATTCACATTTTGGATAATTTTAATTATACCCTTTAACTAAGTATTATCCTTTTTCATGTTATCGGGTTATCCCATAAGTAATGTCGTATTTGCGATGATCGCTGCAATGACGCCATCTGACGAGCGAATAGTGAAGTAGACGCCACGTGACATACCTGATTCATGTAGGACCCTTAATTGTGCAGCAGTATATAGGCAGGTTGCTGTGGACCTGCGAAAGTTCCAGAGGTTGTTCCAAAGGTTTATGTCTTTGGACATCAGTATCACAGATAAGCATCGAGAAGGAAGACTTGTGCAGCTGGACAACGATGCCATGCTATTAGCGGTGGAGGCAAACCCAATGCAAACTGTTGAAAAAAAAGGCCAGAGAAATTCATGTCACCCATTCGACCGTTCATCGTCATCTACCGGACCTTGGTTACGTGTCGAAACTCGGAAAATGGGTAACGCCTCAACAGAAGCAGCAGCGAGTTGACATCCAGTTCCCTGCTCACCATTCACAGACGTGAGCCATTTCTGAACTGAATGGTCACAGGGTCCTCTATCATAACATTACATGCAAACGGCAGTGAAACTCTAAAGGGGGCGGTCGCAGGAACTGAGCCAAAAAAGGATCTCTAACCCTGCAAAGTGATGTTGATTTTTTGTTGGGGTATCCGTGGGATAATCTATTTTAAGCTCTTGCCACGTAACCAGACCATCAATGCAGATGTTTACTGGCAGCAGCTTGAACACGTACGGACTGCATTGTTGGAGAAACGTTCTGCTCTGGTTAATTGCTAGGGTGTGTCCACCCACGGTGATAACGCGCGCCCGCATATGGCAAGAATTGACCTGTGTTAGGATAGAGGAATGTGGCTAGGAGAAACTCTCCCTTTCTCTGACAGACTACTCTCTTCTTCTGAGCCTGAAAAACAACCTTTCCGAGAAAGCAGTGCAAAATGAGGATGACATGCGACGAACAGTGATCCAGTTTTTTTGCCTCCAAACCAGGGGATTTCTTTCAGCGTGGGGGCTCAACAACTGGTTGACAGATGACAGATGAGTGTTGTGGAGTCCGATAGAGACTATTTTCCTGACTAACGGTAGTATTCCAGGTAATTTATCGTTCTTTCCCTCACGGTGCAAAAATAAGACATTACTTATGGGATAAGCTGAATTACATTATGTTCTGAATTACAGTTTACACACTCAAGTATATTCAAAGATTTTTAGTCTAAACATTTGTTTCAAACCATTTGATATCAGAATAACATGCATGCTTATCGAAAAACATTTCACTTGGTACACAAATGTGAACGAATATTACCACCAGAACTATTTACAAGCAAGGAGACAAAATATAAAAATATTTAAATACTATAAAATTTAATAAATAATTAAAGTAATTTTGAGAATAATTGTCCATTAAATTATTTATTATTATGGTTCAATATGAACTTGTAACTAATTTCTCTGTCGCGGAAGCCAAACAACACCCATTGTGTAGGGGTACATAAGTCGATGTAGCAGTATGTAAGATCACTTATTCTTGTGCTTCTTTAAACAGTAATAAATAGGTTGGTAGGTTCTCTTTTATTTTCTTCCTTGCTTCGTCTGTTAACATTATCCTGTATGCACACGACCACTTCCTTCAGATAGGAGTCAACCACTACACATCTACAGGTATATTGTTTTGTGTTGGATCGTAGTTGCATGCTAGTAGTTTTTTTCCTTTCAGCAGCCAAATCCCACGTCAGAGCCGGAGCAGTGTATATAGCATAATCTGGGTACTTGGGGACGTTACAAGTTTATTATGAATTAATTATTGAATTTACAATTATTCACGGTCACTACAAACTACAAGAAAAACAATTCTGTAACTTCACATTAATCTTCATATCTTCTAGTAGTTTAGCAGGATTTTCTTCACATAATTTGTATATTTACACATCCGATTTTCTCCAAGACATTTACACAAGATGAAAGGAAGGAGAAGCGATCATCTTTCTCTCCAGTGTTGTTGGTGGAAGGGAGCACCGTAATATTACTTCACAGCCAAATTTGCAGTATGGGCTGTTTTAGCGCCAATCGGCATAAGTTGGAAATTATCGAAATTAGTTAGTAATGCCACAACATTATTTAAATGACGAAGTATGAAGCTAATAAGTGTATTGAGTAAGATGTGGACATATCTACCACCAGAGGGCAGTACAAGTTTTAATTCAAAATTGTTTTCGTCCCGGATTTTCTTTTTTTTTTTTGCCAAGTGAGGTAATCCAGGCCCAGGTTATAAGGGACAGTCGCTAGATGTGAATTCCAGTACATAAATTGTACATGCAGTACTTTATTATCTGCAAACAATTAACAGAAAGTGCCTTAACATCAACATCGAAAAAATCGTGAACAAGTTAGAAAGCAGGTGTTTAAAATGACGCTTCTTAACTTTCCTTACTGGATGGCCAAACAGTATGCCCTAACAATTCCAGTTGTGATTTCTCACAAAAATGCCACTGAAATTGCTATGTAATACATTTGATAATAGAATCGAAAGATCATCCAGAGGGAATGAAATTTGCTTCACGTTGCTTTTTATGAAATGTGAGAGTTTAGACACTAGACCGCGAGTGTTGAGTTCGCAATTTACAATCTATCGGAATAATAGTTCCGCTTCGAAATCAAAATTGACGCATTTTGGTAATTTTGTACTAAACGAGTCAGTTATGAAGTAAATGCGGTGAGAAGGTTTCGTTAGGCCATCCTATATAATATGTTCATCTTTAATTCGTAAAATGTCAGACAAATATTTGATAGTTGCAAGGAACGTAGTAACTTGTCACTAATTTTGTGTTCCTAACCCCCGGAAAATTTAAACCAATAGGAAAGTTCCGTTAATGTGAGAGAAATCAATAACATTCAACATTACTTTGCTATAGTCAGCAACGTATATATCAAACCTCAAGTCAACGGGCTTTATAACTCTCTAGTGAGTGCTAGTGGTACACTTAGCGAATAAAATACCTGGAATGCAAAAGTCCCAAGATCGTTGACGCAACGTATGTTTGTTCGAAAAGAAAATAAAGAATCTACATGAACTGAAGTCTTGAAACGATTGTAAATATTTATCTTTGATAGTGTGAACTGTTTAGGTTTGAACTTGTAGAAGCAGGATTTTAATTTCATGCGAAAAAATAGAGGCATACATAGGTAGTGTGGTACCATCTAATATTAGAGTTAGTTCCTTTACAGTAACCTTAAAACAAAAGAAAATTGCAAAAGGTATGATCTACGGTTCTGTTGATTTCAACGGATCACTTAAACGCATTCGATCATCAAACTTATTTTCTAGATGACCGAGAAAAAACGGATTAAAAATTGAATCACAGGTTAAGGTTTCGTTTTGGAAGCAAGTACCTAATTTAATCATTTTGGAAAAGAGTGATGAAGTGACTGACCAGAAATGTTTATTTTAGAGAAAGTCTATCAAGCAGATAGGGATTACTATGAATCTAAAATGTAATATTGATTTCAAATTCGAGTACAATAAAGATAATGTTTGTGAAACTCCCTTTAAAAGTAGCAACCCTACATCCAATCTCAAGCAAATAACTTTTTTCTTTCTTGATTTTTAAATCAATTCCCTTGTTTCGTTCCAATATAAAGGAAACGATCTTGGAGCTATTTCGAAGAGCTTTCTTTTCCCATCTCTTGTTTACTGTCCCTCTGGTCCAACGAAAAGGTTTAATATTCTTTCACCAAGTGGATATAACATAGCCAAAGGGGGGAAATAAGGTTCAAACATGATAGCAGAACCAGAAGTTCCATACGAAGATCAAAGCCGGAAGGACAAAAATAAACATAAGTTTTGGTCTCTTCCATCCAGACAATAAAGTTGAACTTCATATCTCTTTAAGTATAAAAGACAGAAAATATATTGTAAGTTTTATTTATGGAACAAATTTTAAAATAGTCTTGGACTGGTAGTGTTTCTTCAATGAAACCTAAACTCTTTAGAAATAAAGCTTCTTTGATCAAATAGCGAACGTTATTTATTAGCTTTGAATCAGCTGGGAATTCCACGGAGGCTCGAAAGCAACCATTATTAAAATTTCCAGGGTTTACAGAAGTCCAACCACACGAATGCTGGGATGGCGTCAAGTCTGGGTAGCAATGAGAATATGATTTCTGAATTTCATATGCGAACAATGATATCACTGGCGAATCAATTATCAAATCCAGAACTTTCCATCATTCGCATGAAAATAGATGAGTTTCGAATATCGTTCATATGTAAGGATGCTGGAAACTGAATACTACTTATATAGAAGAACTATATAACATTGGGTATCACTCATATCAAGAAATTGTTGAAAACCAGGCTTCGATTATATCAAAATATCTTTCAAGGTCTATATTACATATGAGATTTTAATATTACAATTTATCGATTGATATATTCAATAATCACAGAATTCTATAGCCAGACACTTTTCCCCATTCTTTCCAAAATACTCTGTATACATGTGATCAACTAGTGCATCTCGCTACGGCTAATGCAAGCAAGTTTTCTAAAGATTAATTGGCACTGTATTGTTATGCAATCGAAGTTTTCATACTTTGTACAATATTTTTCTCTGTGAAAGCTACATAATTTAGTTTTTCCACAATCATAATTTCTCTGTTTTTCCCTTCAATCATGAGATGATGTTGCGTAAAGCTTCTAACAAGATGATAGATCTTTTACGTACCTTCTTGTTATTTCTAACGATTGCCTCCAGGTCTGGGGTGTTATATGCCACTTACGTTGTCAACACCCCATAGACATACGCAAGGACCAGTGTTAGGGCCTTCTATTCGATGACTTTATTGTCTATCTCTTTTACGCATAGATAAAACTCACCGAATTTTTCAAAACGTAAAAACTGAAACCATGCTAAACTACTTATGCGCTGTTTTATAAAGACAAGTGTTTAAAGTCTTGAATAATTGGACGAGGTATTTTTTTTAACTTAACTGAGCGTAGTCTTGATCTTGTCCAGATGCTTTGTACATGCAAGAACAAGTTTTCATTCCAGTCTGATTCTGATGCCACTCGATATCTGGTGAACTGTTTACGTGTTCGCGATAATTTTAATTTCCTGAAGAAGGAACTTCAGATACAGACTTCGCATATTGATGTTTTCTTTCTCAAGCAACATTACAGCTAATATTAAGCACAAAGGAATTAAATCATAGATTGATACCCATATAATCACCCAATCTATCAAATAAATTTTTAAGAGTGGAACATGCAGTTGTCAGAAATGACATAGGAAAAATCACCCTAATCCACTATTTGAAAGCTTAACACTATCAAAAGATATCGCTTTAAATTCAATATACAAAGAGCAGAAGAAATGTTAATCTCCATGTTAGAGAAAAATATATTTATTATACGACAAAACTGACGTATTTCAAAATTTGACCGTAGCCAGCTGCCTATTCTGCCTACGTGTGAATTCACGTTTGTGAATAAATAAAAACGAGCTGTGATAGGAGAGCAATATGGGTACATCCAGAATGCATGGCCGACTAGCAGAACGTCGTGCAAGAAGAAGAGTTATAACATAACCGTCAAATGCATAAAGGTGAGAAGTGTAAAATTTTGGAAAAATTACTTTTGTGAGGCAATCAACTCGTATGGGGTAGATACACAACCTGTGCCAAAAAGAGACATATCACACTGTTTCTTGTAGGTTAAGAAAGGGTTGAGATTTCGTGAAAGATGCCAAAAGGTGACACGTACAGCACATGTCACTTTTATACACTGTTCGTAGAGTAGCATCCATGGTGTCACGTTGTATTTGCTGATCCTGATAATCACTGCAAGTTAAAACAAATGGGACACTACTCACAGTCTAGCTTCAATGTCACGTTGAATTTTGACGAAAAATAAAGCGAAAGGTACCACAGTAATATACGAGAAATATATTGCATGTAATATACTTACAGAACTATTTTTATGTCATGAAGGTATAGGCAAAAAAGTACCTTGCTGACGTATGAACGTTTCTTTTTTCACATTACTTTAGGATATAACGCTGACGGTACTGAAAATATAATCATCTGCAGTGATGGGTGAGGTAAACAGAGCAGGTGCCACGAATTACTGCGAATGTTACTGCCCCTAACCGAACTAAAAACATTCAAGACTATTACTGAATACTTCGCGGTCCGTGGACATATTTTCGTACCTTGTGACAGGTACTTTGGCCTGGTAAAAGGACTAGTTAGATGAATCAGAGACTAGATTGGAGACCAAATTTTCAGCAAGATATGATACACATTCGCCTCTTGACAACAAAAATAAAAGAATTTCCTAGGAACATGCAAGTGTATGATCTACAGAGCTAGAAAAAACAATAATATGTTGAAAGGTATTATTTTGTTTTTAGAAAACAAAGTAGTAATCTGGAACCCTTCTGGTATTGTGGAACCCTGCACTACTCTATTGACAAGTGCTGCAGTCCAATGTCTATATTTTGAAACTAATGACGTATTTATTACATAACAAACGATGGCATTGGCATTCAGTCCCAAGTGATCGGTGGACGGAGAGTACTTACTCTACTTCAAAGTTTTCTAAGGCAAGATGTCTTACGTTAAAGTACATTACTTATATCAATAGTTATACAAGTAATATTAGGAAAGTTATAGCTTTATTGTAATTTACAATAGTGGGAACTTCATTAAATTTCTTCAAGTAACTATTTAACACTGCAATGCATGGTATAAAGATAGATTGAAATACACTATGGCGATGCTGGTAATGTTGAACCCTGCACGTGTTGGTAATGTACTGGTTACTAAAAGAAAACATTTAATGAAGGCTTTTGTCAGTGAATGCTTTCCTGTTGTCAAATGGATATCTTCAGTTAAACTGGGGTCACATAAGAAAAGATAGTTAAACCAGAAAGATTACATTTGCTATCAAGTTTCATTAGAAGATATGTTTGGGATTTCTCAATCCCTTATGATCAATACATATAAATCAGTTACGATTGATATGTCTGTTATTGCCAATACTACACTTAATTATCTAAGTATTTGATTTTTGTAGGCATAGTGGATCGGGCTTCACATTACTAACACAGTTTTCTGTCGATGTACTATAAGCAGCATTAGTTTCTTTACATGGCTTTATTATACATTATTTTTCTCGACACCTAGAAGGTAGACAACCCAACTAGCGTAAAGTAGGCGATGTGTGATTCTGAGAGTGTGCGCGTGAAAGCCTGAGGCTTGGAAATTTTCTTTCTTTAAGAGAAAACATTATCACATATCCTGGGTTTTGGCTAGATACTTGTAATTTCTTGTAGTATGTAAAAAATAATCAAAATACTTAAGAGAGTCGCATTTCAAATACAAAAACAGAGAACCGAACACAATAATTACTGAAAGGTGAACCGCTAGTTGATAATTACTGAAAGATGTAGTTTAAATTGTCCAGGAAAGACAAGAGAAAACGTATTTTTCTATCAGTTCTCTCAAATGGAGCACGATTTTAATACTTTATAATTTCTAATAATATATTGTTATTTACATTTATCATTTACAAAGAAGATGTTAGTAGAAAATACTAAAAATATGTTCAGTGCGAAGTTATAGTAAACGTAATTTATCTCTATCGTATATTCAACAGAGACAGAAGAAATAATGGATCTTTGAGCATCATATGGAGAATATCTAATATAAATGAAGATTTCCCTCTTTCTAGACAAATATTTGTGTGTGTGCGTGCATGTGGTAAACATCGATACGAATACGCTTTGTTCCCAGCGGCCGTACCTTACTTGGTAGAGCGTTGGTTTCGTATTCGGGAGGTCCTCGGTTGGTACCAGCGGTTGACTGTCCTGACTTTGATTTTCCCAGTGTTTTCCTCTCACACCAGGCATGTAGAGGGATGATACCTTTAATTTAGGACTTGGTCCAGTCCCTATCGTATTTTGCTCAACCTAATGCCAACGAAAGCAATAAATACATTTTAAATCCAGCGGGTATAATATATTCTGTTAATCGGTATATTCCTCCTTTAACGCCGGGTCAATATGACCGAGACGAACCGAGTAGCTGTAGTTCAGTTGGTACAGCGTTGGATTTGCAACCGGAACGTTCCGGGAAAGTTCCCAGAGACTGTCTATCTTGACTGAGGTATTACCAGGTCTCTTTCCTTAGTTACACAAGTCAAATGCCGGGCTGGTGCACTTTGCATCAAAAACTACGACTCTGAACGCGGTGCAGGTAATCCACCCAAATTACATCTTCCTTACGTGAAATCGTGTCTGACAAAGACACACACACACACACACACACACACTCTCTCTCTCTCTCTCTCTCTCTCCCTCCCTTTACTCCTCCTCTCCACTCAACAAAAATAAGCAAATATCGTTCTAACAATTTTTTTCCAAATGCGCAAAAGGAGGGGGGACGAGGCCCCCGCTGCTCAACAGTTAGACGATATTAAAAAAAAAACTGGTACAAAATCCAAATCCACATTTAAAACATAAGCTCAAAAACAACCTTATGTTGTAGTAAAATCTCCAATAGACACTAAACTACTTCATTTGTAATTCTGAAACGCATAATTATTAGTGCATGTCCGCTCAAATTTTCCAATTTCTTCAACATTTTCGGAACATGATTATGTATATTTTCTGTCTGTAGCAGAAATTAAGGTAAATAATTATAACAACTCCAATTGCCTGTGCTTTGCATAAAAAACGAACGCTTCTTTCAATCTGACAAATTTTTATTTCGGTGCTTAGCACATTTGGAGTTTTTTCTTTCATATATAGTTTTTGACGCCCCCGTTTGGGGCTTCCAAGCTTTGGTGCCCAAGGCAGGTGTGTCACCCTCATTAAAACACTCAGGGTAGGTTTTCTAGTTCGGCTACAGTGCAATCATATCTTTAAGACGAAGAGGGACTTGGCTACTGCAGCCTACAAAAGAAAAGTTCAATTTAACATGGATTTCAAATATTTCTACAAATATCATGGTTTCATGTGCTTGCTTCGAAATAATGACTCAATAGCCCCTTAAACATAATACATGGCATTCTAAAAGTAAATAACGTAAGACTACACGAAGTATTTTTTCTTAGAAATAAAGGATGTGTTAGTATCCCATGTAACAACTTTGGTATGAAACTTTCTATTATAATAATCTTTATTTCTAAACAGAAAATAGCACGCATGGTTTTCACTTAAGTATCTTCATAATTTCACGAAATATGTTGAAGGGGCTATTGAGTCATTTTTTCTAAGGAACCACATGAAGTTACGATGTTGCTAGAAATGTGTGAAAACCCATGTTAAATTGGACGCATATTTTGTAGGCCGCCGTAGCGAACTCCCTATTTCTCTTAATGTAGTAGAGAGCTCTGTCCTAACGGTTTTGTAATATTATGTACATCGAAAAACTACATTTCCAAAACTCATTGAGACGCACAAAAAGATAAAACCTAAGCAAGCCAAGCTCTGATTTTTCGCTAATAGATAGTTTAGAATAAACACTTTCAGGACAAACAAAATTTAGTTGCCACTAGCTTCAACCTTCTACGTAAAACCTTCCCAAACGTGAGAAAACGCGTTGCGCGCGTACTTGGCGATTACACATATACATACAATGGAACCCACACCTTTTGTAAACGAAAGATAGCGGAGAAGTGGTCTGGTTAACAGTAGTAACGATGTAGTAAAATGAGGTGGAGTGGGGGCTGGTGTGCAAGAGTGATGGGTTAGACTCATTAGAGGAATGGGGTGGAAATAAGACCCACGCTCTGACTTTTAAGGTGCAGAAGATCATACCATTTCTTCCATGAGTTATTATCTTTCAGAAGTATTGATTGCACTCCTAATTAACCAACAGTTCGTGTAAACAAACTGAACATTTTCTACGATTTAGTAATGCGTAACGTGTCTAACCTATTATTACAAAAAGTATATATGATATATTTTCCTAGGACATTTATGTGCACATCGTACCTGAAATATTACTACAGCAGGTACAAGTCAGATGTCCATTTCGAAACGGGTTCTTCTGCAAAAATTTTGAAATTGAAATATTGGAATTGTTGAATTCATTTTATCACTTTCCAACAGATTAGTAAGATTTTGCGATTCCAAAAGTCTTCAACTTCATTTGAATTTCGTGAGAAAGTAAAGGACAGAAATATAGTAATGAACAGTAAAAGTTTTATATAATTTTATTTTTTCCAATAT
>JAGDQP010015291.1:0-29578 GCA_022664845.1 Lepisma saccharinum
CCGCTAACATTATTCTTTTCTTATTCAATTGAAGTTGAAAATGTGGAGATAATTTTGATGCTAAGCGACTTCAGTCAGTAAGCTATTCCGTTAGGAAATTTACAAAAACCTACACTTTCGAGTAATATAGACATATCATGCCGAATCAAATTCAATCCTGAGGCACTTGCTGAAGTAGGAAACCTTGTGGTTGTAGGTTCGAATCGCCTGCAAGTGACGACTTTTGATACTTAAATAAAAACTGTCAAAAGTTTTAATTTGTGTTACGTTCAATTTGTCATATTACACGAAGTGTATTAGAACTTTTAATTGCAGTTTTAACTTCTCCATTTGCTAATGATATTTTTTTATGATGTTAGCTTCGTTCAGGCTGGTTTACGTTAAAATAAAAGACAATAAATGATCGTAACTTAATGTCATAATACTTACCCTAAACTGGATTTGTTCTTAAAACTCACATAATATATTCATTTCATAATTCGACATGACAAACAGGATATGCGTACACATGTGTTGACTTACTAAAGAATACGTACAGACAAAATATATCACATATACTCAATGTTACATTTTCCTCGCATTGAACTTCATAATTCATGAGTGTTTGTTTCGTTGGCAAAATGGAGTGGAGGAAAAGTGCCGGAGTTTGAAGTATTAAAGCAAACTAACATAGGTTCGAGTCCTGTTCAAGCCACGTCTTTTTTACAAAGCGGTCGTGAAGAATCTAACCATCACTTCTCATAAAAAACGGATAATATTTCCGACTGTGGAATGGAGCACATGAGTCATTATAGAGAGAAAAACGATTTACGAATGTTGGAAAAGTACAAATTAAGTCTCAGGGGGGGGGGGCAGTTAAGAACACGACATTGATATGAAGTATCCATTTTCATGTTATTATTCATAGAAACAAACACTATAGCATTTGTTGAGCACGGTATGGAAAAAGTCGCCTGTGGAGTAACGCTATCGTGCTGGACTTCCAATTTGAAAACCTGAGTTCGATTCCCCACCAATCAGTTTCTTTTTCGCATACACTGAAGTATTCAAACAAAGATTCATCTCGGGACTGTGGAGAACTTAACGAAGTATCACTGGTCAGAATCCGAGTAAACAGGTGTGTGTGCTGTTTAGCATAATGATAATGTAGTTTTCATATTTTTCATTGATCTTTCTCTCTTCCTCTCTTTCTTGATGTATTGTTATCGTGTCTTCGCTGCTTCTTTCTTTTCTTTTACCTCTCCTTCTCTCTATTCATGTTTATTTCTCCTCTTAATTTACACACACTCTCTCTGTTTGTGCGTATTCCACAGCCAAATCCGGGTCACTTTCGATGACCCGGTAATAGGGACTGACCCAAATATGAGTGATCCGGTAACCAGATTGACCCGGTCTGGAAAATCTATTTAACTGGGAATTTTGAGGTCGTATTTTTCGTGTTTTCGGGGTAACATCTCCGATCCTGGTCACCCATGAAATAAACACTGTTCAAACGCAATTAAATAATTAAAATCTCTCCTTCATCTTCCGGGTCATCAAATCTACATCGAATCAGTCGGTAACCTCTTCAGCTCTGCCGTGTTTATTCCATCTGTGCGAATTGTTATAAACACTAGTTCATTAGTTTGTAATTATTAGAACGTTATATTCGCAATAGGTGGAATATATAGTGGCATGTCCAGAACTGACAAATGTTAAGACATGAGTAGCAAATGCCCCCTTTTTTAGCCATTTCAAGAGAAGAATTATTTTTATATTAGTTTGGCACGAAATTCGTTTCCATGTTCTAATTTGCCAACATATTATTACATGTGTTTTTTTTTTTCACGTTTGCAATGTGGGACATGTAATGTTTACTATGCCTATAAGGAACATGATAATTTTGGTTTTGAACATTGGAAACTTTTCGTTTTGATACAGTTTGGAATTATAATCTTGGTTCTTTCTGATAGAAAATAAGCAGAAAAATTATCATTCATTCATTTTCTTTTTATGTTCACTTTGCATTCGTAGTGTGGAATACAAGTTATGTCCTAATGTATCTACTGGGTTTGTTACAATCAGTGATTCCGCCAGACCCCGGTCACTGTGGGGCTGTCGATTCTGGAGACTACCCCGAAGTTTTTTATAGAAACCGTGCAAAACTCTAGTCCACCCTCCCAATTTTGACTTTACACACCCCAATCAACAAATCCTGGCGGAATTCCTGATTACAAAGTATTCTGAACCAGTATATTTAATAAGCTTCACCGAATTTGCAACCGCACCCCGCGCAAAAAAAAAGCATGTGTGTTACACTTTTGACATTATCCTAAATGTGTCTCAAAACTCTGGAGTTTCACTGGAAAATCATGAGTATTTAATCTGACCACCAAGTTTGGTTTCCATTTTGAAAGTGACTTAATGCATTTTTGAAGAACCCTTTATATATTCAAAGAGCGATGAACAAATATAAAGTCCAAAAGTCACTTCTATCTTGCTGTTAAATTTGTGGGAAGCGAACTTTATTGTGTAGGAACTGAACTTAATCTTTTTACTATGTTCAAATTCCATATTTTTATCTTTACTTCTTCTTCTTCTCTCTCTCTCTCATATCTCTGCCTCTGTCTAACAGACGTTGATCGGTTTCAATGTTTCACTGTGTATTTAAATTTCTCCCTGCATCAACTTATGTATATTGATTCGTCTCGCTTTTATTCTTTCATTTTATCGATACTAATATATGTCTATTCTGAAAAACAAAAACGTGCTCTTGATGTTTGCTGATTTTAGTATGGGCGAGACGAAGGAAAGAGAAAGAGGGGGTCTGTTTACCAGACACGATTATGGGATAAGAAGGTGCAATTTGGGTTGCCTAGCTGCACGGCGTTCGCTGTCGCAATTTTTTTGATGCGAAGTGTACCACACCTAGGCTAAGTATACTGCAGCGCTTCTAATTCCATAGACTAGTAATTGTGTACAATAAACTTGATTCAAATATTTATATTTTCGGATCTGAAAACACTTTCAATCGAACGCTAAATACCAATAACAATAAATGAGTTATTCCTCTTGCGTATTATAATCGTCATGTTATTGATATCAATTGCTGTGTTATGTGTTGTTTAAAATTTAATTTCTTGTTATTTAGTTTGTAGTAATGTTATTTAGTTTATTGCAATGCTATTTAGTTTCTGTGTAAAATGGCAACTCCAGCTGTATCTGAAACTTAATAATAAATACATAAATAAATAAATTCGAGTCTTAAATATACGCTAAATTACATTTTAGGGTAATACCAAACACGTCGAGCATTTAAACTCAATTACACCCATTCCATCTTCCACACTAGTAAATACTTGATGAATTTAAGTAAATACTTAGAGTTCGTAGTATTTACTTTTAAAAAATCAGTATTTACTAGCTAGTAAAAGCAAAGCATTATGCATAACGATTTAAGCAAATGATTTTACTTACACTTTTACTTGAAGTAAATACTAGATTTTTTTGCATACGGCCAGAGTTTTCTACAGTAGAAGGCCAGAGGGTACAATGTTACAACGCAGCATCATGGGAAGCCTGCCGGCTGATATAGTACGTCGTCTGTTAACTATGGCTGGGAACTTACGAATGGGTTCTAATTAATGCACGCAAATTGTTGGGTTTAAAACATTTTGTGAAATATGTTGCATATGATTTCAGATTTACCCGCCTCGTACGAAGAGGATGATAAAATGTTTTTAGAACACTTAAATTCGAGACGCATTCCAACAATCTGGAGAGTTGGTGCTCGCTTATTTATTAATTCATTCTCAAAATTCCACTCTCATGTTACATAATGAATGCATAGAAATGTAACATTTGGTATTTAGTGTCATGGGCATTGAGCAGTGTTACAATATTTAAATCAATGTTTTAAGCAACTGCTTTTGTTTTAAAAACTTTATTTAAAATGTTTCCAGCACTTAATTTTAAATGCTGCTTTTAAGCCATCTTCGAAACTCCTGTTCAAACTTAGTGTAATGAAAAGTACAACTTGTTTCACTACCTCCTTGATCGTCACACAGTTATAATTGTAATGAACGAAATGATATATCTCAGTAATAGATTTGTCGCAGAACTGGTGAAAGTTGTTCTTTTTACTACCGTTGTGTTTTCTAGAAATTGTCGAGATTTTGTTTTCCTTTATAACATTGCACTTTTGTAGAGTAGATAGATGTTGAGTTTGGAAGTTACAGTTTTGTCTTCGGTAAGTTAAAATACGGTGCAAATTCTCGAGAAGAGTATAAGTAGATTTTTCCACATTTCTTCGTTCTAAAACGTCAACACTATGATGTAAATTGAGATTTTATGTACGTAATATTCCAAATACTGAAAAAGATTATCATACGAAGGAATGAATGTAGGCCTACCTTATTGTGTAAATCGAACTTACGTTGTAACTGTTTGTTTAATGAATCCCCAGACGTAACTTTTATCATTTAGCTCTATTTAGTAGAAACGACCACTTACATTGTTAGTGTTGGGTCATACAACTGCATTGCTCCGAACACATTTTAGGTCTCGAAACGAAAAGAAGAGCTACTTGTGTATTATATTATGGTCACCTAATACTCTATGACTGGATCATGTAGGTTCTAAATTTGAGACTGAAACTGAGTGGATTTTAAAGAGAGGCACTCAAAAGAGGTAAAATCGAGGCTCCCAGAACATTAACCTGGGCTCTTGGCTTAACTTTTAGCTCTAACACTCATTACGTTTAATTTTATCATTATCCTTAGGAAAGTGAGGCATGAAGCTTGGAGAAAGTTAGATATTTAATAACAAATATAGTGTAACTAGCTGACTTGCCCGCCCGTTGGCGCTGGGCGAATAAAAAACATATGTTGTCAGCTCCCCCCCCCCATGCCTATGGATGCTGAACTTGGACTTAAACGACATCCGGCGTGTTACTATTCATCTAAGAGACTCGAAAACTATGGTTTTGACACTAATATCAGTTTAGCCTATGCCTTAGATGCCTAAAGGCAATACATAAAATTAAAAAAATCAACTAATATCAGTAGTTTTTCATTATATTTACATGTCACTCCCTTCCCTCCCCCACCCCTTCCTAGGATTCAGGGGTGTGTTACCTAAGATAGCCGTTGTTAGTGAATTGATAGTCATGCCTAATTTGACCGCTTGGAGGTAGTCAACCCGTCGAACAACAGTGTAGTGTTGGTTGCCGCATGCTTTGCCTTTTATTGTTACCACTGCATTAGAATTCAAAGAATGTGGGGCTTAGAATCAAAAGCTGCAAACTCCACTCCAGAAAATTTTACGGGAGAGCCAAAAGAAAATTTATGGTGGTAAATATAATAATAGTATATGGGTACTTTTCTTCATGTGGTTCCTCTGAAGATAACAATTTTAGAATCAAGTGATATGATAACTTCCCATTTCGGTCTAGTGACTGATTATGTGCAAAAAAAAAAAAAAAAAATTCCAAAAGGTCAAGCACTGTTTGCGTGATGCTCATGCAAACATACTCACTTTCAGCTTTATATGTAGAGATGCATAAATTGAGAAGCCGGAAGTCGGATTTTGATGGTTCAGTACGAGATTTCGAAATATCTGGTGTAGTAAAAAGTAATCCATTATTTTTGCATGACATTGAAGGCTTGACTTACCATAGTTAGAATGATCCGATTTAGGTCACATATGCGCCGTTTTGTTTGATAGCGTGTTGCCATTTGGAAGGTAATATCATGATGCCTCTCTCATAGAAGCCCTTGTCCCTATTGGCAAAAAATTGAGACAGTCGATTTTCACAAGCCTCTCTTGAAGCGAATTTTTCACCAGCAAACGTGTTCGCCATGGACAGGAACAGATGGTAATTATTCGGTGCCAGGTAAGGACTATAAGGTGGATGCATAAGAACCTCCAACCAAGCTCCCGGAGGTCATTATCGATGTGTGTGGCCTGGCATTGTCCTGGTGGAACACAATGCCTCTCCTATTGGCCAAAGCTGGGCGCTTCTGGGCGATTGCTGCCTTCAGATGGTCCAATTGTTGACAGTATAGTTCCGAGTTAAGGGTTTGGCCGTAGAGGAGCAGCTCATAGTAGATAATTCCCTGCCAATCCCACCAAACACACAGCAAAACCTTCCTGGCCGTCAATCCTGCCTTGGGCACCGTTTTCGCCGGCGCACCGCGCTTCGACCACGACCGTTAAAGCGTGACGTTGTCGTAAGTGATCCACTTTTCATCACCAGTCACCAACCGCTTCAGAAATGGTCGCTTTTGTTGCGATTCAGCAGCGATTCGCAGATGGAAATTCGGTCCATGAGGTTTTTTTGCGTTAACTCATGTGGCACCCATACATCAAGCTTATTTGTGTATCCAGCCTTATGCAAATGGTTCCACACGTTTTTTTGTGCAATGTTTTGCTCTTGGGCAATCGAAACAGTGCTTACATGACGGTCGGACGCGACAATGTCCATGATTTTATCGACATGTTCGACACTTGGCCTTCCAGTGCGTGGTACATCTTTGACGTCAAAATTACCGGAACGGAATCGACGAAACCAAAATTGCGCTTGATTGGCTGTTACAATATCAGGACCATAAACACTATTCACATTTGCAGCCGCCTGGCTTGCGTTTTCGCCTTTATCGAAGAAAAACTGTAAAATATAGCGTATTTTCTCTTTGCTAGTGTCCATTTTGACGCGCGCTCACACAACACTGAGTCAACTCATCACAACTATCTGAACAGTGTTTGTAGTACGCAATCTCATCGTTTGAACGCCATCTCGTTGAACCCGATCGGACTTATACAACGCGAGCTACAGATCACTGAAGCCATCTATTGGCAAAATAATGGATTACTTTTTACTACACCATATATAAGAGTATTGATTTAACTCTCATGGAAGAACAATAATAAATAACGCGTATACAATAACAAGTATTCTTATTAACCAAATTTGTTTGATATCTATGGTCTAAGACCGTCTCAAATCTCAAGAATAACGTATGTCCTTTTGCAAGCACAACTTCCAAGCAGAGACGAAGAAAACAGGAATGAGGACCTTTAGGCATATTCCAGGAAGTATCCCTGTACTTGCCAACTGGACTGAGAAACACTTGAAAGACCACAGTTAGGGTGGTATGTGTGAGCAGAGTTCTAACTTCATTGAATTGGATTTATTATGTTTTTAGATGGCCTTTAGGCATCTGTGTTTCAGGTCTTCTAACTTCATCTTTCCAGTACTGACGTAAACAGGTGACTGCAAACATACTTAATTACGAAGAAGTTTCTCCTCACGTAATGTGTATATACTACAATATAAATCATTTGAAAGTTATAAATACAAAATTCAGATGAATCGTTGCCATCCTGAATAACAAATGTCTGTTAAATGTCAAGAACGATGCCTTTCTTTTCATGACTAACTTGAGAATAAAAATATATTAAAAGAATCTACAATAGACAGAGCGAATAATAATATAGGTAAAAATCTAGAATATAGGCATTTTTCAAAATTTGAAAACATTGCGACCAAAACGTTTTTAAACGATTAAGACGTGTACTTTTTCATTATTAAAAATATATATAAACATAAAGAAACTGGTTTACAACCATGTTTGATTTGTTTTTAAGAAAATGTTGTTTTCCAGCCTGCTACTGAGTTACGGAACCTTCATATTTTGAAATCAACATAACCTTGTATGGGAGGTTAAAGACTTAATGAATCTTGTTGATAACAAGACAACCTCAGAGCATTGGCCCGGATTAAAAGTTACATAATAACTAGTTGTGACTCCTTCAGTACAGTGCATCTTCAAGTCTAAGATCGTACAACTTTCTACTCAGGCGATACCAGTAAGTTATATTTCTTCAATGTTTGTATTTTGATAAATATGTTGTGCACATAGAATAGTTATGAACTTTTGTGTGAGAATCAATTCTTAGTTTGTGTGAGAAGAAATACATACAAAGGGGCCACGCAATTAACATACTGTCACTTGTTTTCGTTTCTTTCTTCTTATTTTTTTCCCCATCTCTTAGCTCACAGATTGTATTATATCTCTATTAAATGAGAAAGAGAAAGAACGCCAAGCGTCACTGAAGAGCAGAACTAATGAAAAAGAACATAAGCTTGAGGGATTAAATGAACGCAGAGACGATATACGTCCATTTTATTTTTCAGGAGAAACAAAAAAATATTTTAGGGTTGCCTCGACGGTAAATAGATATGGAAGAAAAGTTTATTACATTTGTAGTTGACTGTTATATAATTCCCCTTATTTAAAAAAGGTAAGTTTGAAATAAAATGTCAATAATAGATATATTCTGGGCCGTGGTGGCTCAATAGTAGAGCACTCACCTCTGGTGCTTGGGGTCGACGAGTCGATCCCTGCCCATGCTATGTGGGTTTTGTTGTGGACAAACACCGTATGCGTGGTTTTTTCGGATTTCTGCAGTTTCCTCCCACATCCTTCATTTCACCAATTCATCCCATCATCAATCCGGCCTGAGCCAAAAGTTCCCTAAAGGACTTTCAAATAAATATATTTTCTTCTTGCAGTAAATAAGATATGTTAAATAAAGAGCATAACGAAAAATTAAAAAAATAAGTTATTTACCGTTTCATTCCTTTATAGTTAGTAAGATCAAGCATTTTCATCTGGATAGCTTCTAGCTGCAACATAGCATGTTATGATGTTCGAAGCTCGCATGCACACTTCGTGCACGTAGTGTTAGGACATTTCTTTAAGCTTTCAATTTCCAATGTACATGGCTTACTCAGTAAGTTTTAAGTCCTAGGTCATAACTTTTTAAGTGGGGGAAGTTTTACATTCAAATTGATTTTTATATCTAGTCCACACCCGCGTCGATGCACCTCCTCCATCGGTGCACTAGTTTTTGTATTCCGTAAGAGAAAAATGATGTAAGCTGTTGACATGTGTCCTGTATATGGAGAAGTCTGCATGGACATTAGCACGGTGAGGAGATGGGTAAGCACTGCACACACGAACAACACAGCTACTGCCACTTTGCAGGGCAAGCAACACAGTCATTGTATCCACTCGAAAGACGGTGGGACGTGTTGATGAACTGATTTGTTGGAATCGCCGCATTGAGTAAACGGTGATGACAGACATTCTCGGCATATCTTTGGGAAAAGGGAATCACATCATCAATGGCGAACTTGGATTCAAAAGATGTGTTCCAGGAGCGTCAATCTTCAGCTGATCAACGAAATTAAACAAGCCCGCTTACAAATGTGTCCGCAAAATTAGGAGAAATACGAAACGGAGAGGAATTTATTTGTGCTTCGTATTTTCACAGGACCTAGCGCCTTATGACTTTTTTCCAGCTGAAGAATTTGAATGGACTTTGCGTGCGACCATGAGGTTGTCGAGGAGGTGTGTCATTGATGTCGTCAACAGTTGAACTCATATTTCCCTGACTGAATGCATAAACTATTGTTTCAGTGACGGAAGTTTATCAACGCAAGTGGGGACTATATCGAAAAGTAATGTTAGTGTTTAAAAGAAGACATTCAACCTTTCATTTGAATGTAAAATCTTACATTTCTCTCACTTAATAAAAATGTTATGACCTAGGAGGCAAAACTTATTGTATACCCCTAGTATATTGATGCGTCTGTCTTTAAAGATTATGCATATGTAAATTACATAAATTTAGTGTTTTGAGGATATGTTACCTTCAAGCGGTCAGTAACTAAATTGAGCTGTTCTGAAAAATTTCAGGAATGTTACTTATTATGCTGGACAATGGTTGCTCTTTACTAGTATACAGAAAAAAAAGTATTTAGTTGGAATTCATTCATTGCTTATGATATTATGATGTTTATAAATTCTCTAACCGTCTGCGGTGGGGTTCGTGCCTGGAACTTAGCACACTCATGGTTTGTAGCTCGTTACTCTAACCGCTCTACTATGAAGAGATGTTGATAGTGACGAGTATTTCACTATTTATTTTATGCTACGAAGACATTTTCTGAAATAAAGGCTTGAATTCGATACTGATATCATAGATTAAATCTTAGAGCTATGAACACTGCTTCGTCGATTTTGCTCAGTCCGTCGATCCTGTTCCGTCTAGTAATTGACAACATCGTTGATACATAGTTGTATGGTAATGTGGCATTACTTTTGGGGTTATGGTCTGCGTTGGCAGGGCACCACTGTGGAACCATGGGATATTCTACTTTCTGATTAAGGAGCTGTTAAGTGCGTGCGAAAGAGTAAAGCAAGAAATGTCTAGAAACGAAGCATCATACAATCATACGTATTGAAGGGTGCAGAGAAAATACCAACAGGTTCCAAAACATTTGAAATTGAGATCATGATTCCATTCTATTCCTTTGATAGCTGAAGCCGGATTACTTTTGAAAACCCAGACATAGGCGACCTGGTCTAAAACAATGAACTAGTGTAACATTGAAAGTCGCAAAACGGAAAACGCAACTAAGTGTCAAGATATGGAAATTTTAAGAAACCGAGTGAAGGGCAAAGCAATAGATGTTGGGAAGTATCTATTCATTACATTGGAAACCTTGTGTTTTGGATCCTGTTAGTTCTTCCCTTGTACACTTCAATTCGTTCTCAAGAAAAGCGGTCTAGAAGTTGCCGACATCAAAGGTCGGAAAATTAAAAGAGGGCAGAAAGAGTTCTAATAGCGGGTAGGTTGCAGTGAGAAATGGGACATGTCCTTTCCTTGGTCATTTTTGTGCATATTCTGAACATGGTATTTAGTATCACCGCCTCTATGTTGCTCTGAAATTACTTTTCCAATATAATTTTTGTACCGTTGACCAACTTTACATTCCATAATTATGTACTCACTACATCAAATATGTTGAACGAGTATATTAACTGCAATGTCAGTTTTATGTGCACCCGTTAAATGACATTCGTTCTGTTCGATGGTAGTTTCACTTCGCACCTAAGCGTTGGGTTGAGCTGTGCTGCTGTTTCATTCGCTTGCAGCATCGATTTCGTTAACGAAACTTTTAAGTCACCATTACATGAAGCCCAATTACCCCGGCTGACTCAAACATCTATTTTTAAAGACCTTTTGTATTTAAAAAAAATTGCAGCACAAAATCTTGTCTCTGCCACAATTCTCTTCGGTTGTGAAAGTGCTGGAAAGTTTGTTCCTACTGCAGGGATGCATGCCTGAACATGGTTCACAACCTTGTGACTTTGTAAAACTCGTGACAAGGCCACTCGCTTTATAACAAAGTAGAGGTGTTCAATATTCAATTTTCATACCGACTTTCGGTATGTTTTGGATACCAACAATTATCCATATACCGAAATACCGAACGATTCCAAAATACCGAAAAAACCGGTATATCAAAATACCGAAGGATATCGATATACCGAATAATATTGAAATATCGAACAATATCAAAATACCAAGAAACAATGATATTGAGCGATATGGAAGTACTCGTGGACAGATCTAGTTTAAAATTCCTTTTAAAATGCAAAACATAGTATAATTTAGGCGTAATTATCTATATGATTGGTGCTTTTCACACCCAGACCGCATTTGGAGTTGGACCTTCCAAATCCATTGATTCTCTCCAAAATTAATTTTGAGATGAGTGTCTAGAAGTACTGAATGGCAGCGAACGATATCAAAATTCCAAAAATGGAAAATAGATAACAACAGGGAATAAAAAATCAAATGTGACTGCGGGGAAAAGGTAAAAGGAATTTTATGGGTGGATATCTGGATATCCGACACTCGGATCCGGATCCGGGTCCGGGTCCGAAGATCCAAAACTCGGATCCGAATACCTGAAGTACGAACCCGAAGATACAAAAATTCCGATACGAAATACGGATCGTTGGTGTTTCGGATATCCGGTCCAATGGATTCGTGCCATTTCAGTCGCAGAATCAGACCCAGTTTCTGATTTCGTTGTTATGATACTGAGCCGCCATAGCTTATTGGTAGAGCGTTGGCGTAGCATTCGGGAGGTCGTGGGTTCGATCCCAGCGACCGACTATCCTGACAGGTTCTTGCCAGGTATTTTCTCAGTCACATCAGGCAAATACCGGGTGGCTCCTTCAACATATGCTCTGGTCGACACCTGAGCCGAAACTGACAAGAAGCCATAAAGAAAGCCAATTTAATTCAATGTACCTCAAACTCGAAAAATATATTTAATAGAGATAGTTGTATATATGATTATTATTGTTTTCGTGTCCAAAGTTGGCTGATAGGAACATTTTTAACATCCTTTATTGTTTCTAAAATACATGCTTTATAATTCAAATGTAAATTAAGGAGTTTCGTTTTTTTTTATTACATCTCTGCATGCTTCAAAGGGGAGGGTATGTTTTTGTTCTTTCCTTTTAACAACGCGATGGTTATTGCGTTGTGACTAGTGATTGAGTAGTGACCACGTCACAGGGCAAAGGAAATTCACAATTGGTTAGGGGGTTGAATAATTTGAATTTTATATATAGCCTTTAGGCATCTAAGGCTCAGGCCGGGATAGGCGAGGCGAAAGAATTCGGGTAGGTATCGGCCAGGGCCTATGTTGAAGGTGCTATCCCGACACTTGCTTGGTATGGTTGAGGAAAACCATGGAAAAATCTCAGTCAGGATGGTCGGCCGCTTGGATCGAACCCACGACCTCCCGAATGCTACGCCAACGACGGCTCGGTAGGGGGGTTGAAGAGACAAGAAGTGCTGTCGATTATTTGTTTTCCTTTTGTCGCTCCAATATATGTAGTAGTGAATATTGTATGAGTGGTTTCAGAAGCATCCATGCAGTCCATGTATAGCTCAGCAGTTTCTTCTCTCTTTTTATAATCCTGCCTTCCCTCTCACTCTCACAACACTTCAAAATGAAGAGTAAAAGAAACCAACATAACATTAAGACTTATCGTTTGGCAGCCGCTAAAAATCCGAATGTACGAAACTACGATGATGCTTCTATGTCACAGATATCCGACATCTGAGACTTCGAGAAATTGTGTCCTAGCGCTATAAGGGCTGGCTGAAACACACTACGGAATCTATATGACTGCTTATAAGGGGCTGCGGTGGCTCAGAGGTAGAGCGCTCACTCCTGGTGCATGGGGTCCGCGGTTGGATCAAGGCCGTGCAATGTGTGTTTTGTTGTGGATAAATACCATGTGCGTGTGTTCTCTCAGGATTGTCATGTTTACTTCTACTTTCTGTTATTCTTCATTCCGTCAATTTTCCTATCATCGCTAAACTTTCTGAGCCAAAGTTGCCTAAAGGCCATAAAATAAATTCAAATTTAATGCTTATAAATTAACGCTAACCGCCCGATTGCAAAGAAGTGGATGTAATGGTTTCAGATTAAACATTTGCATTCCAAATTAATGTTTCAGCCTAAGCCTACCTTAGACTAACAAGTAAATATACTGATGGGACAGAAAAAAAATCTAAATTTCTTTCTTCGATCGTGGTTAGGATGTTAAAATATTTGCACATGCAAATTTTGGCAACTTGAGAACAATTACTTTAGGAGATATCGATGCTATAATAGTCAGATTCTTGTTTCTGGAGAGTGAAGAAAAAGTGTGGAAATACCCTTATATTTGTATAATGCTGAACGAATTGGAAAGCAAACACATAGTAATAGGTAGGAGGTGGAAGGTGCTACCTGTTGGAGGGTATGTTCTTCACGAGCGCCATCTTGAGGTAAGCCATATTGAATCTCAGTTGGTTATTTTAAATAGGAAAGGGGTCCTGTAACATGTCATTCTGGGCTAAAATTTTACGGAATACACGTTTTTGAAGTCAGTTTTGCCGTAAATATATTATTGTGAGAATGGTATGTGGCATTAGTATGGGCTAATGATGCAATAATCTGGTAACGCCCATTTTCTTTTGAAATAATGAAGGAATTGTACAGGCGAAACGAAATGCATATCGATATGGGAATATAATCAGGAATAATTTGTATGCATTTCGTTTACAATTCCTTCATTATTTCAAAACAAAATGGGCGTTTTCATATTATTACATCATTAGTCCATACTAATGCCACATACCATTATCTCTCACAATAATATATTTACAGCAAAACTGACTTCAGAAACATGTTTCCCGTAAAATTTTGGCCCTGAATGACATGTTACACGAGCCCCTTCCTCTTTAAAATAACCAACCGAGATTCAATATGGTGGACCTCAAGATGGCGGCCATGAGGAACGTACCCTCTAACAGGAAGCACTTTTCACCCACTACCTATTACTATGTATTTGTTTTCCATTTCGTTTAGCATTTTACAAATATAAGGGTATTTCCACACTTTTTCTTTACTATCCAGAAACAAGAATCTGACTATTATAGCATCGATATTTCCTAAAATAAATGCTCTCGAGTTGCCAAAATTTGCATGTGCACATATTTTGACATTCTAACTATGATGGAAGAAAGAAATTTAGGAGTTTTTTTCTGCCCCATCTGTATGTTTGCTTGTAAGTCCAAACTCCGTCTCTGCAATCGGCCGTAAGTGCCAGATAGTTGTTTGACGTCATATTTTTGCTCTCCAATCAACACTAGAATGATTGTGCTTATAGTACAGTACGTCAAGTTTTGGACCGGGTCTACGCTTGGGACCCGGTGACCCGATTAAGTCTCTTCACACGGAGGACAAAGTAGAGCATTTGATTATTTTCTTGCGTGTGAGGGGTGACCGGGACCGTAGGTGTTACCCCTAGAGCACGAAAAATACGAAACTGGAGCTCATTAAGTTCTCAGACCGGGACAAATTTTTGACCGGATCTCCTATGTCCGGTTCAGATCGGGTCACCAAAACTGATCTAGTTTCATCTCTGCCTTTAAATTGAATTTTATTCATGTTCTTTAAGGATCTAAGGCTCAGGCCGGGATAGGGGAGGGGAAAGGATTCTGAAAGGTGTTGGCCAGGGCCTATGTTGAAAGTAACATTCCGGCATTTGCCTGGAATTACTGAGGAAAAGTCCTGGAAAACCGTCAGTCAGGATGGTCGGCCGCTGGGATCGAACCCACGACCTACCGAATGCTACGCCATCAGTCTACCACTGAGCTATGGTGCCTCGGTGTTTCAGCTCTGCCATGCTACTTCCTCTATATAAGTTATTAGTATTCATTTTTTAAGAATTTCAGAAGAATTCGGTATTTCAATATTTCTTTATTGTTCAGTATACGAGGGTGGTTCAATTACTGTCCCTGGCCTATAAGCAGTATTATTTTTCCACAAAGTCTCCTTTCACAGTAATGCACTTCTTTCACCTATGCTGTAAAGTCACTATGCCAGAAAGAAAGTCTCTCGTATACTGTTCGGCATATCGACATTTCGTGATCTTGGTATATCGATATTTCGATATTTTCGGTATATCGATATTTCGGTATTGGTGATACCGAATTTTCGGTATTCGAAAATACCGATACCGATTTCGGTACATCGATATTTTTAAGACCCTTACAACAAAGCCTACACAAACGAGAGCGTCTTTGCCATTATATGATTCATGATAATTCAGCGTAGTTCGGTACATTTCATTTTGTAAAGGTATGCTAGGCAACACTACGTGGTGATAAAGGTTTTATAAATGCCTTCTCTTTTTAGGGATTGCGTAAGATTTTTGCCCGCTTGATATAGTCTTTCTTTAAAATGATTAAATTGGCTTGTATTACAACCCTTTGAGCAGATGCTCTAAATGGGGTAAAGAACAACACTTTCTTCAGCTTACATTATTTGCCTGAATTTTAAGATGGGACATAAAACTGGACAGCTACTTAGTTACTTACTTTAGTGGAATGAGAAACAAGGGTTTACCTACTTTTCTTTTATTGGAGCTCAAGATGATGCTAATAGCTTACAAGATGAACTAAAGTTACATATTCAATGCATGCCTTTATATAGGTTTTGATTCATGGTTATACGGTTGCAGATGCACATGAAGTTCTCATAGTAAGAGCAGTAGCAGCTCTCTTGATCTACCATTGACACAGTCATACAGTTCTTTGGTCTTAAGTCAGCATACGAAAACTAGTATATCTGTTGAGGATAATATTGAACTGCTTCAAAAACAGCTAGCGAAGTTCTCTGATGTAAAACAATAGCAATGTCGTTTCTCTTACTCTCGTTTACATCATTTTCATAGATGACAATGATGTCCTTCTTACCTGCTATTATTCTGGAAATATCGTCACTCCGCGTCTGTAGAATAATTTACACCAGTGATAGCATCTTGGGTGAGTACCATATTTTTCGTTCAGATTGCTTCCCGTCTTCCGTAATTAGGCCAAATGATGCAGCAAGCTTACGAACGACACAGACTGAAAGGTAGCGTTCTCGCTAATGCACTATACGTTTCTTTCTCTTTCTCAAACGTTGCACGCACAATTTACTCTTTTGACAATCATTTATTATTTTAGTTGTTATTCTGTTTCTTTCGTATTTTTCTATCGCTTCTCTGTGGCGTTGCTTCACCTACATTTTCTTCTCTGCAGTCACTTTCTCGTGATAATTTTTCATTCTACTCCATGGACTAACAGCAACAAATTTACAAACTTGTCTGTCCTGCGCTATTTTATTTATGTTTGTTAGTATGAGTAAGGCATTATCCGTGTACATCTTAAATTAATATTCAATAGCCAATATTAATATTCCTACCTATTTATTAGAATGCAAGGAACACAATACATGTGACATATTCAGAACCCGAGGTAGTAGTCAAGACAACATCGCATTGTTACATATACATCAATCATTATCCATTGTTATCCCCAACAATGTTGACTTACTAAATGTTATGCGCCATTTGTGACGATATGAGTCTGCGTCTTTAAATACTTATCGTTAAGAACGGTACTTTGGAATCAACACACAACACGATAAAATTGTAACGCACATAAGAAGAATTTTCTGTTACGTGAATTACGAACTTGTTTGTACATGACGGAAATTATTTTGGTTTCAATACCCCCAAAATTCATAATATTTCTTTTGTATGCTTTGGTTTAATGTTTGTTCCTTGTATACAAGAAATCGTTTATGCCGGGCTTGGACGATCGTTGCTATACAAATTCATATTTTTTCGTAACGCATATTTATTCGATCCCTCGAGATATTTCTATCATTTACAGCTTACTCTGATGGATGTCACACATTTCATGGTAGGCTGACTTTAAATTATAGATCACGTTTCTATACAGCGCAAACTTCACACAACTATCACGTTTCATAATGATCAAAGGAGCCGTATACGCGAACAAACGTCTATGTGACATTTTGGTGTAAGTGGAATTATTTACGAAACAAAGGTCTCTGATATGTCCTTGATATGTTTTCGCACTTGGTTTGAGCATATTGCAACAATGCAACATATGACCACGGTATTCATAATTTCTGGAGGGAAATACACTACGAAAACCGTGAAACAAAAGTCTGTTACATGCTTTTCCTGTGAGTGAGCGCACGCTTAAACAGACCATTGAATTGACGGAACAAAATTGTATGTTACATTATACAGCGCCACGCCGCTCTGCTGACAAGTTTCAACCTCCTTGCCGTTTTTCTAAATACACGCAAAATATAACATAGGCGTTTGTTCACGCATACTTCAAATGTATGCGTTGTGAAGGTTGTCGTTCGCTTTTTCTCATTTCTTAAAATTTTCACACTTACTTCAACATTTCTTCGCCTATATCGTAAACAGCTTGGGAAACACGAGGTTAATACACATATTTGTAAACTAGCTTTCATGTTTTTACAATTGATGAACAAATTACTGTCACTGGACAAATTTAGATTTTGCTCACTGTTGGTCGCCTTTCGTTGCCTTGACCGGTTGACCCTACTACTACTACTACTACTACTTCCACCACCGCCACCACCACCACTACCAAATCTACGATGACGAACGCAACTACGTTTAACAGTTTTCAAGTTCTCATATTCCACACTGGTACCCATCACCATTTAGGTTGTTGAATTTATTGATGGGCTTCAGGCATCTCAGACTCAGATCGCCCACCATGTAGAGTATCACCCGCGTTACCGATATCTAAAGACCAATTTTCATGAAAACCTGCGTTGCTTGCGATTTTGATGAGTAGCCAATTGAAACACGTGTTCTATTGCGTGTTTTATTGTAAGGTGAGTGTAACGTGTGTTTCAATTGGCTATTCACCCAAATCGCAAGCAACTAATGCTTTCATGAAAATCAGCCCTAGCTCCCACTCCTTTACGCGTTTTCGATTTATTTGGGTGTTTCCGGACTTTTATGCCTTGTTTACATTACTAACATCTTACCATGGTTAACGTTAAGCAAGATCATATTAGTAATGTAAACGGTAGTTACCGTTAACGAGGATTTTAAATTTAACCAGCGTCAACTTACGACGGTTTTCTTCTTACGCTAGTTATCTAAACGCAAAATGGCCGTTAATCGCAGCTCACTTGGTGAGTTTATTTATTTCTTTTTCGAAATATATAGCATCCTAGTTGTGCATATCACTTTTAAAGTATAAACGAATGACGGCAGAACTGTTAAGCTACAATCAATTTATTTGTGTTCATTATTATATAATTTAAACCTCTATCATGTAACCTTACAGTATGGAAAAAGGAGATTCCTTACTCTAAGCCTATAACCTGTTTCTTTACTGACAATGGCAGTACAAACACGATAAACCAAGTTAAGTTTCGTATTCTAAACGGAGTTATTTCAACAATGATTTTTGCCATCGTAAAAATCTTAGTAATGTAAACAAGGCATTATCGTAAGTGTTATCATAATTGTGAGTCAACGTGCTTTTCAAATGTTACATGAGGAAAGAAGGGGAAATTACTGATGTTTTGCACAATTTGTGTAGTGTTTCTTCGTGCTATAGTCCATAAAACAAGGAGTTGCCAATAATATTGCATTGCACTAATTGGACTGATAACGCGACTCTTTTCGTAGTTCTTTATACCTAGAGCACTGAATTGTTATCCCAGCTTTCTTCTTGTTGTTGTTCTTAAGTAAATATTTAAGTCGAAACATGAGTTCCCATACCCAAAGAGTGTTTCCCACTTACGTTATTGGTATTATCATGGCACTGTGTCTAACGTCGTTACAAACAACCGCGGAGCTTCTGGAAGTACGGAATATGTATCATGCGCTACATGTTCTACTACGATCAATCGGTACTGATGTAGATTTGCGACGTGTAAGACTTAATACTATGTGATGTGCAAGACTTAATACTATCTGATGGGCGGCCTTCAGTAAGTCTACCTTACAAATGCTCACGTGATTACATTTTTCACATTGTTCATTAAGTTATATAAAACTCATTATATAAAGTTCATTCAAGTTACATAAAACTTCCGTTTTTGTGTAGGAACGCTATTCATAAAATTAAAGGTTGTTGTTTCTTTCTTGTTCAGACAAAAGAGCAAAGATAAACTCAATTACGAGAACCAAGCACAATTTCTAGAAACACCAAACTATATGAAAATAGAACTGGAACGATGATATCTGTAGCTCATTACGCTATTCAACGATAATTGCCTTTTGGTTATTAATTTAGAATAAAAAAATACGCTAATGCATCCATACATTTTGGGTAAGCAAGAAATATCTTAAATTTGATACACATATCGTTGGCGGTTATTCAACCGATCGGCAAAAATTTAGAAATTGTTTTATTTTTTCGGGATTTTCCCTGTAATTCTAGTGGGATAAATTATTATCCGAGAAAATGTTCAGTGTATGGCAGCGGTTCTCAAATTATGTTCCGCGGACTCCGCAAAGGCTCTAACGGGACTCCGCGACACTGTTTGTAAAAATCCTGATGTCGACAGCAAAGATTCGCAAATAATCGGTGACCTTCTTTGTATACATACTTCCTACAAATATCGTATTAATGTGTAATGTATCGGACTTACTCCACAAAGGCAGGTAGGCTCAAAAGCAAACAAAGCGACCCGAGTCTCCCTGTTGCCAAAAGGGGGATTACCCAAACTTCACATAACGTAGTCAAACCTACCTGGGGGACAAGCCTATATTACGCCACAGAAGAGGACACATAACGAAAGAAAACCACTATTGGACCTGAAGACAAGGAGGGTACATACCCATCATCACCCTGTTTCAGCCTAGAACCATCGAAGACAGAACATACACTAGTCTGGACCATGAAGCATGCATAGAAGAAGCCCGAAAGAAGTGCTAAAACGCAGAAAGTTGGCAAAAAGCAGAAGACTAAAACACGAAGGAAAAGACCTCAAAAGGGGATAGGACGCAGGCGAGATCATCCCGCAGCAAAACTAAACACAAAACGTCATTTTAGTGACTTAAAAATGGCCATTAGGGCTATTTTGTTTTTACTTAAAAATGACAAACGCAATGCAAAAAGATTGATTGATGAATTTCTTGGGGGAAAAGTTCGTGAAAAGAATCTTTAGATCATCAAACGAGTTTTAAAGATGCTGTTAATTTCACATAACAAATGGTAAATTAATTATTTACAGAAATGCTCTGCCTAAGAACAGAGACAAGATTTCACACTCTTATTTTCCAAAAAATAGGTTACTTTTACTTTCCAAATGTGGTAGACATTCTATACTTTAGCCCAGTTAAACCAAAATTTCCACAATTACCGAAGCATAACATTTCTTTCTACGAAAAGTATTTATTTACAAATATAGCTACTGGGCAGAAATTTACTTTAATATTTCAAAATAGTTGTCAGACGTTTCGTATGTATTTTTCATTTTTAAAATTAACACAACCTAACCTCCGTTCTGATAATACAAACATGATATACTAGGTAGGTTAGGTGTAAATTTACAGGACGAATTTCTATGAACGAACTGGCTTATGGTTTGGGAACGCAACGAAGAAGTTTTGAACTTTTCTGGTTACCGAAATAAAACACTGTGAATAGTTAAATCTTACGTTTAGCACAACGGACATGTTGTAGAAATATCGTGCAATTTAAAACATAAAATTTCGGAAAAAGAGCAAAGAAAATGCTGAGTGCAAAAAATACATCCATTTGAAAGGTAGCATCAACTATAGTGCAAGGTATAATATTCAACGCATACGAACCAAATTTTCGTGCTGAAATTTCGTTATCTAAATACAGATGTAAGAGATAGAGAAACAGGAATTTTAAGACATTAGTCATACATACCTGATAGTAAACCGAACCCTGACGCTTGCCCAATTAAGCGGACATTACCACTTCACACATGCTTCCACCCAAACCACAAATCACTAACACTCTGAAGGCGCACTAAACACAATACTCAAATTTAGCACAGAAGGGTATTAGAATTCTACTTCGCTTTGTTTGTTCATATCTGTACAAGACTGTTTTCTAAACCTATGTTTCAACAAAAGCGAAGTATCGCAGCAGACTGGATGCTGAGCCTGAAATGCGACACTGTAACTCTCTTCCATAGAGCCAGAGGTGAAAGAACTTTCAATTGGCAAGAAACAACTGCATTCATTGCATTTAAGTGGGTAAATCAACATTTTTATATTAGAGAAAATGTCGTGCCTTTATATATTTTATTTGTTCTATGATGATTATTGTTCTAGTTCATGAACAATACTAGAATATTAGAAAAATGAGTGTTACTTTTACTGTTGACTGAAATCAATTTCTCTCAAATTTTTCCCATTGAACATTTTTTTAAATTTTCTTTTCTGGGCTGAATTTACAACTTCGGCATCGTCGTATATAAGAGACGATGTCCCTCCGTGATCACTCCTCCGAAGCTAGGGATTATGAAGCAGAGGCCTTATTGAGAGACAATCCCGGCATTCACCTGATCCACTGATAAAAACTTTGGAAATCCTCTGTCAGGATGGAAAGCAGCAGAGCGTGCCTCGCCATTGCTGATAGGAAATCCGCGACGTTCCCAACTGGGCCAGTTTGGATCACTGGCTCGTATGTGGAAAAACTCTTTTTACACTGTACATAAAATCGAGCTAGCAAAATATATTGGGGCTCTGCAACCTCGTATTTGGGTTAATAGGGATCCGTGGCCAAAAAAACTATGAGTAACAGTGGTGTATGGAATAGATTATACCGCTGAAGTTAGCTTAAGTCCGACATAATTTTTATGTAAAATTAGCAATATTTCGAATTCCAGGGATGATTTTCTCGAAAATGTAGAGCTTTTCAATCCTTCTATGCTAAGGTTTTCCCTTTCTTTTGTGAGTTGTAACTTTTGTTACCCTTTTCACACCCTACATAAAGTGAATAGTAGTTCTTATTTTGTGCTTTTTCCATTTACCAGATATGGATATCAAACTATGGGGCGGAAGATTTGAAGATCGTACTGATCCAATAATGGAAAGATTAAACGCTTCCATTACATACGACCAGAGGATGTGCCTTGAAGATATCGAGGTATGTCAAACCAATTATAATATTACTTTGTCGTTGATTGCTTTATTATTATAATCATGATAGGGCAGAAATACCTAAAAAGATATTTGTCTCCAGTGAAAGAAAGGAGATAACCTTAAAACTATTGAACTGTTTGTGATTAGAATGGGAATACAAATTATAGCTACTCATTCATTGAATCTAGTGTCGATTTAAAGTTCCCTTTCATTGTAATAGCAGCAAGAAATGACAGGACGATCGATATGACTGTTTGAAATATTAAAAAAATGCCTTAGAAAACACTGACCGACCAGATGTAGGAAAGGCTGGGGTCAATCATAACATATTTTTGTACAAAATTGGTTGCAGTTAGTATACGCAATAAGATCTACCGTTCAAAATTACAGAATGTGTAAAATAGGTTTTCTAGAATTTTAAAATACTATACGGAGGATATGGTAATGAAAATGAGATCATTTTTATCCCAAGGCTGCATGTGTTACATTTAATCCCAACATCAGCATCAATTATAAAAGAAAAAGATGTCAGGTCAATTGCAACAAAAGATCAGTGTTTATAGATAATATAATTTTCATATTTCAAAAAGAAACCATATTGGATGACTAAGTTTTATAAACCTTTTGAATACAAGAACATTAGATTAATGAGACAATGTCAAATGTGAGTACATATTATAAAAAACGGAAACAATAAGGAAATATTAAAGAAAAAAATTAAGTAAAACGTAAGCGTGTTTACCCTAACATGCAGTTAAGGCACACACAAAATATTTTCCCTTAAGTGCATTGAAGATGAGGGCACCCTTTGCACGTTATGCACTGAACCGATTTACATCTGCTACGACTGCTCATAAATTTGTTTAGACAAACTTATCAGAAACAATCACCATCTTCATCTGAATAAGAGGATGTATTTGCTTTCATTTGATTGCTCTGTTTTTTCTTACCAAAGTCTAACTTTTGAGAAATCTTGCGAGTTGGATGTAGCCTGTAATTCATTCTTCTGTGCTATATATGTAGGAATTAAACTTTCCCTTTTCTTCTTCTACTACTTATCTTCTCGGATGGTATGGCTTTGAGAAAGGGTCGCACTGTTTAAGGATGGATGTGCCGTGGAAGGCTTAGACGAAGAACACTGTTTAAGATTAGATTTACTTATTCTTGGCTGTACTAAAACAGAAACCACATTTGGAGGTAAACGCTGATTTAAACGCTGCAGATTAAGCTAAAATTTCTTTTGGATCTGTTATATCTGTAGTCCTAGAAGAGCAAAGTCACTATCTTCAAAGACGTTTATATTATAGGGTCAAGTTCCAGTTTTTCTAAATCCTGATAAGGTGTGTATAGGTGTGTCAGAGCTTGTGGCAAAGCAGCGTGGACAATTTCAGGAATGTTGTAAATAGTCATTCGGATATCAGGGTGACTTTTCATCCAAGAATCCATTGCTAAGTTAACGTAACGTTTCAATATATTGTAAAGATAAGGATATAACTCTTTAATTAGCGAACGTGTGTTTATTGGCAAATATTAGAAACCAATTTAAGCATAATGGGGTCAGTTGTAACATGTTACAAACGTCCCCAAATTATTGCATTACATTTGTCTTCATCCTGCCATTTTCAAAATCATCATCATATTCAACCGTTTTCTATCCACTACTGGATGAAGGCCTCCCCCTTTTCTTTCCGCATATCTCGGTCTGCTGCTATCCTCATCCATGTAGCTTCTGAAGAAAGCTTGATTTCATCTACCCATCTTACATTTGGACGTCGTCTCGGTCGTTTCTTTTCTCTAGGAATCCAATGTAGTACATTTGTTGTCCATCTTCCATCTGTTCCTCTAGCTATGTGACGGCCCATCTCCACTTCATCTTCTTCGCAGTCATCCTCTACCTTTGTTTGTGCGCGAATCCATTCATTTGTCTTCCTGTCCATTCCTAGCATGCATCTCTCCATTGCTCTTTGTGTGACTCTTAATATTTAAGTTGTTTGCGCATTCAATGTCCAAGTTTCACACCCGTACACCATCACAGGTAAGACACACTGATTATAAACTTTACGCTTCAGACACATTGGTAGTTTGCTTTAGAGAATAGAGTGTAGTCTTCCAAGCGAACTCCACGCCATTTTATATCTTCTATTTATTTCCACCGTCAACTTGGTATTCGATGTTTTGAGCTGACCTACGTAAACATCAACTATGTCTACAAGTACTGTCTCTCAGTTAATCTTTATTTCCTTCTTTGCATCATGTTGATTGTACATTACTGTTGTTTTACTTAAATTCATTTTAAGGCCTATTTTCGAACTCTCATTATTCAGTTCTTCCATTCTGGTTTGTAGTTCTTCCCCATTTGAAGCAAACAGGACTATATCATCAGCGAACCGTAGGTGATGAAGATATTCGCCATTAATTTTAATTCCAACTTCAACCCAGTTTAAATTTGGAACACTCTCTCCAGGACTGCAGAAAACAGTTTTGAAGAAATTGAATCTCCTTGCCTTACCCCTTTTCCAACTTTAAATTTTTCACTTCCTTGATGCAGCGTAACGACAGATGTAGCAGTCGAGTAGATGTTTCGCAGTAACTTGATGTATGCACTTTCGGTGCCTTGATGTTCAAGTGATTTAAGTACTGCTGCCAAGGAGACCGAATCGAAAGCTTTTCCAAAACCTATGAATCCCAGACACAGTGGAAGTTCATATTAATTAGTCCTTTCCATAACTTCTTTCAATGCTTGTATGTGGTCCATTGTGCTAAATCCACGACGAAATCCGGCTTGTTCCCTTCCCTGGTTAAAATCCAACTCTCGTTCAATACGATTCAAAATAACTTTGGTGAACATTTTGTATAGAATTTTCAAAACATGTTAGTTGATAATATCAAATAAGGTTTACATTGGAAATTTGTTGTTGGTACTTCAAAGAGAATATAACATGTGTTTTATTTACTTAGTGTCACGAAGATCTACAAGAACTAAAGAGCAGCAGAACAAAAATATCTGAAGCGACAAGAAAATACTTACCTGCAACAAAAAGTGTTTCCCTCTTTTACACACACAACACTCAACTGACTGTCATCTCAGAACAAGCTAGACGCCTGTACACAAAAAGACATTACCCTGCTATCTCGAGGCAAATTTTACATGCTGCAAAGAAGGAAATAAAGATTAACTAAGAGACAGTAGGCATAGTTGCTGTATATGTTTACCTAGGTCAGCTCAAAATTTTGATGAAATATAAGCACTGTCATACTCTCCTCGTGTTACAATTGACCTCAGTCTCCCCTACCTGTTTCTGGTGAGAGCTTTACTGCTTGTTTTATCGATTTTTTAAAACTTTATCGTTAACTTTCCATTTACAGAATCTACAGCATCTAGTGGAAGAAGAATACAAAGGATACAGAGTATAAAATAATTTGTCTGTCAAGAAAAATAATGTTTCGTTATTGAATTATGAATACAAATTACAAACAAAAAGTTATTTAAACCGTTCTTGCCATTGTCCTATTCTGAGGACATCAAACTTTTTATTTATTACCAACGAGATTAAAGTGTTTTGGTTCTGCCTTACTTTATGTTTCGTTGTTACCCCGATGAAACAAGAGGAACAATCTGGAATATTACATAGGTAATATGTTATATGCGGGAGAGTTAAGTCGACAAGGAGGTTTAATATCAAATTGTATTTACCTTGAGTATGGTGGTCGTATTAATGAATAAACAAATAGTCTAGATTTTGTATATTTGTCATTGTCTCTATTAGTTGCATATAATAGTTTTGTTGGCATTGTCTTTGATCTTCAAAGGACTTACGTGTCCAAGCGTTAGAAGTCATTACGACAGTTTGTGGTGTAATGTTAAATATTTAGTTGGGTATACGCTCCATCCATTTTTACATACACACACACGCACACACACACATGGTAAAACAGGTAGAAAAAGGATACTTACATGGTACATTCTTGAGATAAAATAACAACACAAACACAATAGAAAAGCAGTACGTTTTTCCAAGGGCGGAGGCTATAGGGGCTATATCACCTCCCTTGACGTTCAGGTATACACGGGATAAAATGGCCTTCAATTCTACTTTACCCTGGATAAAGTGACACAACTATGGTTTAGCCCCCTCTGATAATATCCTGGATCCGCTCCTGTAAGGTGTTGGGACGGTATCGGCCAGGGCCTGTTAAAAGGTGCCATTTGCCAACTCAAGGAAACCTCAGTCAGGATGGACGGCGGCGGGAATCGAACTCATATCCTCCCGAATGTGAAGCCAACGCTCTACCAAGTAAGTGAACTCGCTGTGATCAAAACAATAAATAAAGGCCTATAAAAATAAAAGATCAGAAAAACAGGAAATAATTCTTGTACACCACTGTACAAACATACACCAAAGTGCCGACCGGGTAGCCGTGCGGTCTAAGGCGTTAGGCCAATGATTCGAAGGTCCCTTTTTGGTTATGTTCTACCACTTTAAAACATCTAAAAAATCATGGTTATAGAACCATTAAAAGTTATAATATATATTTTTTTCGAGTCAATTGTTATCTTATTTTTTTAAATTCAATTTTCAAATGTTCCAACCTCTCTAAACATTTGAATTGGCCGCCAACATAAATGAAACCATTAGCATCTTGTAGAGCTTGAAAAAATCTTCAATTAAAAAAAGAAGGTCATTGTAAGTGTAGATATCGCTAAAATACCAAAAACACAATTTAATTTATTTTGAGGTTAGCTTAGCATCTTTTAAGCTGAAATTTGTTGGATTGCCATCATTTTTGATCCTGAATATGGTAGTATTTTTTATCACGATTCCATCCAAGGTTCTTTTCAGTATCTTACCCTGCTAGGCCCTTTGAACTTATAGAGATATATTTGTTAAAAAAAGAAAACAAAGTTGCCCCTGCCGAACGCGGATCCTTTCTTCAAGACGCCGACACCTTAATAACCAGGCCATCGAGAGAACCTTACAGACGATGGCTTGTCCATTGTATTTACGGTGCGAACACGCGAAATTGGAACAATATGCCGTTATAGCCGACCAGTTAGTTCGTACAAAAATCTGCGTGTTAATACACAGCACAATCCCTTCAAGAACACGTCCCGTTCGCGACTTTTTTTTTCAATCACTTTTTTTTTTGTATTTTTCCTTTTTTTTTATTCGCGTGTGCAATAAGAAAACACCGAACCTGACTTACCTAACCTACACGTCCCCTTGGTCACTAATTTTATTAAATTTTTCAATGCGTATATACATAGGAAGAAAAAAACATTTTTATTTTAAAAATGTAAACGTAACCACGCCAGGATTCGATACCAGGACCTCAGAATTAGATTTCCATACGTTAACCATTCGACCATGCTAACAACGCTCTGTAAAGAGTTTGGTCTCCTTAATCGTCAACATAACTGACCAATCCCGAATGGAAAATCGCATACAATACAAAAAGTAGTTGGGAAAAAAAACCTTGCGTCCCGGTCTAGTTTTTGAGAATCTTCGATTTGATTGGCCAATGAATGCACACGAGACGGTGCTCCAAATGGGAATCTCTAGTACCAAACTACCGCCGTAAACAACGAATATGTCAACAGCACTTTCGCGTATGGCCACCGCTAACCGGAGGCTGCGCATCCCCCTCTTCGCAATTTACACCGCTCAGCTTCCTTCGGACGCACCGTGCCTCCATTGCACACCTCGCGTCCTGGTTTATATATATAGATCCTAGGTTTTAGTAGCTAACCTCCACGTTCCTATGGGCACTAATTTAAAATAATCTACTAAAAATTGCAAGAAAACAATTATTATTAATAAATTTGAACATATAAAAATATATTTTGTAAGAAAAAAGAAGACAAAATCTCATCCTCAGCCGGGAATCAAACCAGGGTTTTTTATTTCATAAGCCAAAGTGTTACCCTTCCGCCACGCTAGAAGCTGGCAATTTCCGGGCTCGCCGTTGCATTTATAGTTATTCCATGACATCTAGCGAACACTGGGATTTACATTAAGAGAATCTTACTTTTAGAACCTCAAAAACTGAAGTGCTAAAATAATCTAGCGTCCCGGTAGCGAAATTTTCTTATCCCAAATCAATCTTGCCATTTCTACGGTGCTCCAAATGGAAATCACCGCAAACTAACTGGAGCACTTTCGCGTAGACAGCATTTTCGCGTATGCCCACCGCTAACCAGAGGTGGCTCCCCCCACAGCTAAAGAAGCCCAGCTCCCTTCAGACGCACCCTCCTTCCTTGCACACCTTATTATCGCTCTTTGTGCATCCTGCCCTGGTGGGTTTATACACATCCTAGTTTCTAATAGCTGAACTGCACGTTTCCATCATTTTTTTCAGCAATTTCGGATAATGTACGAAAAATGAAAGAAAGCAATTATTAATAATAAATTTGAACTTATAAAAATATTTTGGAAAGATTGGAAAGAAGACCGCCAGGGCCTAGTTTTAAGATACAATCGCTGCATTTGTATGGTGTGACTGAGAAAAAATCGTAGGGAAACTTCATTTAGGATGGGTTGCCGCTATGATCGTTCCCAGGATCTTCCGATTATTAATATAAAGCTCTATTCCAGTGTTGCCAACAGTAATTACTTGAAAATAGCTGAACAGCAAGCGCTTAAAGTATCAAAAGACCCATATTCCCAATGTTAGAATTTTGCATGGTTGTTGCTGGAGCATCCATGGAGGTAGCTAAATTCCTATACATACTATAAAAAAAAGTTAGACACTTTAGTAGCTAAATTAATATCCAAATTAGCTAGTTTTAGCTACAAAGTAGCTAAATTGGCAACACTGCTCCGAACTGAGGGTTGCTCGGTTACTCGGCTGGTCAGAGAATAAAGAGCCCTCCTGGTTAAGAGACCCATCACAGAGGTTCTGAGAACTCCAGAACTGGTGGCGGTCCTCCGGAAGACGGCGAATAAAGTGTCATTATTCTACAAGAGAGGGTTCTTGGCCGAGAGGCGCGGTGCGGTGCAGTGAGACCCCAACAGTGTGAAAAGTGTACAGAGTTATTACCGCACTTAACAGCGTAATGTCTGCGCGCGAGCGGGTCTCCCGCGACGACCGCGGCATCCGCATGTACAAACAAACAAACATTCCAACAAATAAACGAGCAAAAACAAATGAATCCGAACAAAAACACCAGAGGTGCAAAAAGTGGAGCCAAG
>JAGDQP010015291.1:29978-43098 GCA_022664845.1 Lepisma saccharinum
AAAATGGTATTTCAGCTGCCATTTTGAATCAAAGATGGTGAATTTTTTAAAACGTTGTTATGTTTTCCTAAACTACTCTTGATAATACATCATTATGCCAAATTTCGTATCTCTGGCTCAAGCAGTTGGAAAATGGATTTATGACGTCCGCCATTTTGGATCCAAGATGGCGTCTTTAGATATATTTTGTAATATTTTCATAATCTACTAATAATGTTGTACTGTCAAACTAAATTTCATTATTCTAGCGGCAGCCATGGCTGTGTATTCTTTAAAAGTTTAGGGTTGGCGGCCATTTTGAATCCAAAATGGCGACTTTTTCAAATTTTAAAAAAGTTTTCTTAATTTGCTATCAATGATGTTTCATACCAAATTTCACTGTTCTATCTTCAGTCGTTTAGGCTGTGTATTCTTTGAAATTTTAGATTTGGCGGCCATTTTGAATCCAAGATGGCGACCTTTTCAAAATATCGGAATTTTTCCTTTATCTACTTATCATCCTCTACCTTCATACCAAATTTCATGTTTCTAGCTTACTCCAAACACCCTAAACAATATGATGAGTGAGTGAGTCAGTCAGTCAGTGAGTGAGTGAGTCAGTGAGTCAGTTAGCCTAAAATGTGCAATTTCAGGGGTCCACAACTAGAACATAGTTTGAGATACGAATATGAACTTTTGTACATCTGCACATATTTACCATATCTCCTTAACGGCAGAAACTCATATTCCTATCTTTAACATCTTTTTTCTTACGGGGCCCCCAAATCGTCGATTTTGCCATAAACTCTTGTTCCTGTATAACATGCTTCTGGCAGTGCTGACGTTTTCTGACGTGAAGAACTTGGCTCATGCACTGCCGTGCATGTTGATATCATAGTGAAATTGCACTAATCTTGTTTTAACGTCTATCTAATATAACGGTACAAATTAAGAACAAAACGGTGAAAATCAATATAAGCAAGAGTAACTATAAGTTAATATTAGTGTGATGTTGCTAGAACTCCAGCAATACGGAGTGCATTGCCGGAACACTGGCGAGAGACACTCATAAACAGTGTGAAAGTACGCGCGAGTGGTGGAGGGAACCGGGATGAGTGTTATTATTACTTAGCAGAAATCAATATAAGTCGATAAACTGACTGAAGGCAGCGGAAACCCCAACCAACTGTTGCAATGAGCGAATTAGTGTGGAATAGTGATTACCAACTAATGAAGAAAAGAGGAAAAAGTGTTGCAGAACCAGTGTATGATGCAGGACCAACCATGAAGAAGAAGATCAGCTGATCTTCTCTTTACCTTGAGAAAGACAACAAGAAGAGATCGAGCAAGGAGAAGACTAGACGGTCATCCCTGTGACAAGACAACATCTGTAATCCAGAAAGAAGAACCCAACTTCAAGGAAGCAGCAACTAACCTTTATTTAATCTCGTTACAGGGAGATGCTGAAAAGAAGAAGTCCTGCTCAAGCTATGTGTTGTGTTGTCCTGTATTTGCCCTGTGTCGTTTTATGTGTATTGTATGTGTTTTTGTATAAAATAAAGCATTCAATAGTAGGTAGGGACCCCCCACCCCATGCAAATGTTCTAACAACTAGGAACATAGACTAGGAGAATATTCTGGACGACTGGTCAAAAGTCCGTCCCGCAATATCAACTGTCTCGAACAGGTGGAACGCAGGGGATTCTTGGAATGTCGGAACTCCGGCAATCCAGCAATATCTAGGGACAAGACTGCCCCAAGTACTAAGACGTACGTGCTGCACGACCAAGAAAGTGCACGACTCAACTTGTGCAAAGCATGCAAAGAGGCAGGGGATGGTAAGGCGGGTCCCAAATAGAGAAAAGTACATTCATACACAGTAAGTTCATTTTAATTGGAGGACTGTCATACACACAGATCGAACCCGAATCTTCCACGCAACAATCCGTCACTCTACTGACTACGCCAGACAAGTAGCTGGGCTCAAATGCTTTCAAAAAGGTCTCTACAGCACTCACTGTGACATCTCACGGAGTGGTGGAACTGAATCGGAGAAAGTAACCGGAACAGTGAACGAAGGGTACCGGAACTGGAGACTGGTTCCTCCATATAACCTAATGGGGAAGCACTCGGTAGGATTTACTGTCGCGAAACATCCAAGTTGTGCCTGTCACGTCTATGAGCACGATGTTCCAATGTAGACCTTGTATACATTAGAAGCCAATAATATATCTTTATACTGCGAAAGTCTTTGACTTCCTTAGTATTGTCCATACATATTTCTGGGAAATTTTTAATCAACAATGAAAAAAGTAATTGCAATAATGACAAAATAGATTCATTTTTGTCATCCGTAGTCATAAAAATGACATTGTTTAGTGAAAGACCACTTGAGTTTAAAGTTTTTATGACAGCCTCTTTTATTATATATATATGATAACGATGATGAAGGCCTCTTCTATAAAAAAAGTATTTCGTGTGAAGTTCTGGGGCCTGAAATTATTAAAAAATTATGCTGATACAATAGTGGGCATCAAAGAACTGATAGCCATTATCTATACGTTAGAGCACCTGTAAGTTGAGTTTTGTGTCCTTATGTCGAAAGTCATTCCCACCAGTAGCTCGTCTACTATGAAACCAGCTATCAGAATTAAATAAGAACCCCATCAAAGGCTTCAAGGCCGGATTAATAGATTGTAATGCCATTTACAAATTGGAAGTACTAACTATTGGACTTTGAGATAATTCATATGAAGATGGTATCTTCGGAAGTGACGATATGACTATGTATTCCGCACGAATTTATAGATTTCAAACGGGCCTTCAAAAAGAATTTGCATACAGTGCACACTGTGGAGATTAATTACCGTCATTTCATTACTGGTAGATCCGAATTTAGAGCGAATTATTCATAATTAAAATGAAGTGTAGCAGTTTCAAACATTGATAGTTTCGTATTATATTGTATCACAGATTCTTGTTATCGAAATCTAAATTAAGAATTGACTTCCTATGTTCATATGAAGACACTTGTTATCAGTACAAAGAGTTCCATAGGTAGATTTCCAATAGATATAGTTTGATTGTAGATTTTCATGGTATATATATTGTGGTCTTGTGCAAGTAATATGTTTGCTTGAAAATGAGAAACTAATGTAGTCCTAGCTCAGAAAGTCTCTAGACACTATTTTCTATTTTTTTTTCTTTTTTTGGAAATAGCAGACACCATTTGAAGTCCCGGAGTTCGACTTCTTCAGCGAGATTCTCGCACGTTTATAACTGAGACGAGTATGTGGTTAGCAAGAGACATTGAAGAAATTAATAGAAAAAGAGATGTGAAACGAGACAGGATCGAAGCGAAAAAGGAAGAGTATCAAAATATCAATCACGGCATATTTTAGATTTCCTCAGGAAGCAAACGAAATAATTGGACGTTAGTTTGTACAAAAATATACGCAAGCGGACCAAATATGACCACGCCTTACAATAAATAAAAGCTATCTGCAATAGATAAAATACCTCCACACTCAGAGAAGGTGGAAATAAGGAAGTCTGTAACGAAAAACAAAGAAGAATCAACAAAAGCAAATACAGAACAGCAAGGGAAGAAATAATGTGAACAACAGTTTTATGAACTATTTCCTGGTCACTATTTCAAAAGATCAAGTTGAAAGAAGTTTGAGTTTGAGAACAACTGATTTATTTACAAGAACTTATTTGAAATCTTTCGATCGATGTTCGATCATTTAACATTATTTGAAGGGGTTGTAAGTTATTAATCGTTGAATGATCGAAATATTCGCTGGAAATATATTAAATCTAAAGGAATAATATTTCTAAAGAGAACTCAGACCTTCAGTAAAACCTGCAATCAGCACACAAACACTAATTATAAGATCAAACAAGATATGTTAATGGATATAAAAGGAATTTTGTAAGTTCTCTGACGTGATGGGAATTTTCCAGAAGTCCTCACAGGTGTTATAGAACGCACAAAACTTTGATTTAGCTTCCCGTAAGTCAGTTTTACCTTGTTAGACTTCATTAGTTGGTAAAGCGAAAGTGAAGTATTTTATTTTGTTATTTCCTGTTTGAAAGTGATTCAGTGTTGATTATCAATACAGGAATTAACGCACCTAAAGCAGAATAGCGATGTGAAGAGTATTAAAATATATAATAAATAAACTTTAGCCTAGAATTACAACCTGAATGTTTATGTGTGAAGTTTCAATTTAGTTGTCCAGACACTATTATGATAGTTCCTCATTGCAAATGAAGTTCAGAAATTACATCACAGGAACAAATGTTTTCAGCTTTCTTTGAACAAGATTCGTTCTTAACGAATACTGTTTCATTTGAATAGAATTTTCTATTTCATTAGAAAGTGAGTTTTCTATTATCAGTGATTACCGGTAGTTTGTGATAAGTTTACATCATATGTTGTATTCAGCCATAGTTAATGCAGTGCGATACGTGTTACAGAGAAACAGACATATTAAGAAGTTTAATTCATGCCACTGTTTTATGTGACTGGAGGTTTCCAGGAAAATGAATATTAGTAAATTCGTTTCACTCAATGGATCGCAGTCGCATGCAAATGTTCTGTGGTGATAGAAAAGCTTGTGAGATAAGTGTTAGAAAGTGCAGAAAGTGGTAGAAAGTGCTCAAAGTTATAGAAACTGCTATAAGTTATAGAAAGTGCGAAAAGTTATACAAAATGCGGAGAGCTTTTCTCGGATGCAAATGTGGAGCATGTTGTCAGAGACGAACCCTTGACCCTCGATTTAGAACTGATTCGGATATGCTATTAGGAAGTGACGTCACGATTTACCTCCTTTAAACCAGTCAGGCTGTCATCGAGTCAGACAATTCATCTGAAAACTCTGGAACAAGGCATCAATGATCTAATTCGGGATATTACTGTCTGGGAAGAGTATATGCTTGAACAGAAAAGTTTTGTGTGGTAAAGAAGAAGAAATCAAAGAACTTGCAGTTAGAAGCTCATTTAACCAAATCAGTATGCCCTTAGTCATTGAAGCCGCTAATAAAAAAGAAATGGACGACTATGATACAGATATGAGATAAACGTATGAGTGTATTGTAAGGAAGAATATAGAGTTAAGACATCTGAGAAGAAAACGTTGTCTGCTACTAATGGAAATTAGGAGTCCACAGGTAGCAACGGCTCCTCCTGCAGAACCTCAACCACCACCTCAATCATCTACTCAGCCACCAACTCAGCCAGTACCTGATGGACACGTAGAAACAACAGATGATGAACAGAGAAAGAAAGAGGAAGAAGAAGAAAGACAAAGAAGGAGGAGGCGACAAATGATTATTGTAGTGGCATCGCATGGAATAGGCTATTTATATTACTGCTTAAGAAATAGAAGTGCTCAACCAAACGGCCATAATAACAACCACTAGGAACATTGAACTACTCCTGAATTCAATGAAGATCTTGTAATCACTTGTAAACCATTATGGTTCCAGCCTGACCCAAATTGTCAGCTTTCCAATTCTAAGAATGAATGATTGAAGTTGAGAAATGAATGAATATTCTACTTTTGTTTTGACAGTGTATGTGGTTCCGTTAATGAATTATAATTCCAGATGATCATGATCTGTCTTGAAATAAGACAAAGAATGACTCTTTCTTGTAAAATATATTTGAATGACTCTGAACTGTAAAAGGAGATTGAGAACATAACAGGGAAGGAACAGAACAACTTGAAGACAACAATGAAAGATAAGATATTAAAGAAAGAATAAATGCCAGCCATCGAAGATCAACTCATATGATTAATAATTACCTTTGGATAATTTGTTCTCAAATATGTAGAAATTTTCAAGTAGTTTAACATTTGAGTATTTTATGTTGAGGGGAGGTACTTTATATTTCCCTTTGCCATTGCTGTTTTAATTCATTTTCTTTTAATTCATTTGTTAATAGTTTCTCAAGTAGTTGTCATTGGCAGAATGTAATAGTTCTAATTATTATTACCTTATTTCTTGTTCGTTAGTTTCTTGTTTTTGTTCTTGTTCACTAATTGACTGTAGTTAAGTGTTTCTGTAAATAAAAATAATTTCTTCTGCCAAATTCTATTTCTTATCATTGAGACTGTTTGATATGTGAAGAAATATTTTCAAGCTTTAGTACTTTGCTTAAATGAAATTATATGCTATTTCTTTACGTAAAGAACAAAATACATAAATGTTTGTTAGTAATTATTATTACAATGATCTTCAATCTTTTTACACCTTTAAATATTCGAGAAAACTATATCAAGCAAATTAAAGAAAAGAAAACATTTATAATCCCTCAGTCGAGAACAATGGGAACAGTGAGAATTAAAAGCAGATTAACTGTCGCTGTCCTTCCTCATTTTGCGTATTAAAATATTTTCCACAAAAATCAATCGTAACCTTAGCCTGGTGATCACTCTTGAACCAGAGAACTCGTTTCTTGACTTCAATGGATGAAATATTCCTAGAATTCAAACATAAAGAAATAATCCAGCAATGTGAGACACAGCAAGAGATAAGTTACGTCTTTATTTAGCCAAACAAGTCAAACTGGATTTTGATCAAAAGTGTTTAGCTTTAGTGATGTACAGCCACTTTCAAAAGTAAATGGAGGTTGGGTATATAAGAAATAGAAGCGATTTCCTCCATGAGAATTGTTTCACTGTACGCCTAATAGTTACAAACAACTAACATGGCAACACAAATATGCGCCAAAAATGGCATGCTAGGATATTCCTTCATTTGGAGCAAGAAATAATTAGTAGATCAGCATCACTTAGAGAACCACAAGATAGACAGAAATGCCATTCATGTTAAGTTCTAGGAGATAGAAATTAATGTAAAGAAATAGAAAATAATAATATGGACATCAACCAACAATCGTAACTATGAACTACGTAACTAACAAGTAAAGTACCCGAAGTGAGGACTCGAGTTGCTCATCAAGTGATACCTTAAATTGAAGCTAGTGACGAGTATAGTACACCTGTGAAATCCTAGCTGCAGAGCTCAAGTAATAAAAAGGTTATGGCGGGTCAAAGTTCAAATAGAAAGCGAATTTAGCTGCTTGTGATGTCCATGTTTTGCTGATTATCCCGATGGTAATACGTCTTAAGTTCCTCCCAATTAATGTAATGTGTAGAATGATATCCCTCTCTCTGGCTGATCTCCCGCTTTCTGTTATTCGTGTATGAATGCCCTTGTGCATGTTTGCTCCTGTTATTGATGTCAATAAAAGTTCTTTTCTCTTTTCGTTCCAGAAAATGGAAGCAGGTGCTATCGTTCATGCTCCGTATGAGAAATATGGATTTGTTAATAGGAGAATGAATAGGTATGACGATTCATTGTACAAACAAATAGTGTAGATACTTGAGGACAAGATGGAAATCATAGAAGAAGTTAGAACTCTTGGATTTGCTGGTGACAGTGATGGAAGCGATGATGGAGACTACGGTGATGAGGAAATGCCATCGCAAGGTTCTCAAACACATCAAGAGTCTCCGACACCTGTAGCTTCTTCAGGTGAAGTATCAACCTTCGCCAAAAAAAAACAAAAACACATCTTGGACGATGATTATAAAGAAACAGCTTACATGTTTTGGGCACACAATGAGAACCCGGAAAAGAAACGAAGGAAATTTTAATCTGTCAAATCACAGTATAGATTAATTCAATCGAAAAACATCCTCTTTGAATATGAGAAAAAAAGGCAAAAACCCAGTTATAAGAAATTTAATGCAGCAGTTCACGATAAATCCAAAGAAATGGTCGAGAGATGTACAATTATACACGACAGGACTCTTCGCTTTTGGGCTCTTCAGATAAGTAAAGAGCTAGATCCGGATAATACTCTACAATTCAAGGCATCTCGTCACTGGCTGTCTAATTTTAAAAAGAGAAACAATATCGTCAGTTGTTCTATCACGCATAGGGTTAGCAAAACGTGGAAATCAAAAGAGGCTGAATTACATCCCTTATCTACGACATTTATTACGTCCATGAAAGAACTTATGTTACTAGAAGACCTGAATCCTCGTCAAATATTCAATGCTGATCAAAGTCGATTTGACAAGGAACTCCATGCATACAGGACTCATAGGACTAAAGGTACGGTGGTTGTAAGAGGTGCATTTGGATCAGTCAGTGCTACTACTCATTCATATATGATCATGCCGGTTATTTCCATGGATGGTGAAATATTGCGTCCGATGTACGTTCTTGTATCCGAATCCAGTGGTCAATTTCCAGGAAATAAGCAAAAAGATCCCGATAACATAGTGTCCCATCCAGGAAAGACTGCAAACATGAACAAAAGTGATTTAAAAGAGTTTTATTCTGTATTCTGGAATAGCCTGCCTGTCGATCGTGATAAAGTCTTGCTTTTGCTGGATTCATGGAGTGCAAATAAAGATGATAACGTATCAAATGAATTATGCCCTAATCATATAACACTGTTCAAACGTTTAATTCCTGGTGGTTGCACTGGTTTCATCCAACCACTTGATGTTTACTCCTTCCGTCCATATAAATAATTTATCAGGTTCATTACTGACACAGTTATCGCTTCCTCGGAAATTAATCTCTCGCATCGGGATAACATTTTACGAATGCAGTCCTTCACTCTCTTCCAATTCAGCGCCTCACGATTTCGCAACATGATCAGGTTTGCGTTTTACAAAAGCAGCTACTTGGATGGGGAGCCCGAGCCCTGGATGTCTCCATTGGATTATTGTTTTGATTCTAATATACGTGACGAATGTTACAAAACCTCATGTGAGAACATCTCTTTTGTCAAGTGTGCTCATTGTGAGCAAAGTATCCGCTTATCACATGCCTTCATTGACGACTTACATATTGATCGTATCAATGTGTAGTACTTTGTACGTGCCTCTTTCCTTCACATGAATCGCATTTCAATTCAAACCCATGTCCTTCTGACTTTTGTTCTGCCTTTCGTTGTGACTTGTTTCAATACAATTCTCTTTCTCTTTGAACTTTGACCCGCCATAACCTTTTTATTTCTGGAGCTCTGCAGCTAGGATTTCACAGGTGTACTATACTCGTCGCTAGCTTCAATTTAAGATATCACTTGATGAGCAACTCGAGTCCTCACTTCGGGTACTTTACTTGTAAGAGAAAGAGAGAGAGAGAGAGAGAAAGCATGGGATAAGACTTCGAAAGAGAGAAAAACAGAGAGGAAAAAACAATGAAATAGGAGGAGAAGAGAAATGGCGCAAGACATGAAAAATAAAATTTTAACGCTTATGAATACATAGTTTGCGTCTCCCTCTCTCCGCCCCTTCCCTCTCGGTCTTTTCCTTTCCCCCCTTTCCGAAATAAATCTCTTTCAGTAGCAATCGCAAACATAACTTACAGTGCTAAATTTCTTGAAGAAAATAATTTGATCTCCCGACGTGGACTTGAACCCGGGCTCTTTCGTTCATAAAACCGACGCCTTAACACCATGTCACATGTGTTTCTGAAGTTGTGTTTACAATTCACGTGTTACGTAACAACCCAGTAGTGAAGTGTGGTTGACTTAACTTTCGTTTCAAATTCCAACAGCGATACACTCTATGTATACCCTCTGACTAATCTTACACATTAGCGTATACCTTCTACTAAGATGCGTATAACATTCACTTTCGTTTTGTTTATTTATTTAATTAATTTGCTTGTTCCGGTGAGATTACTAGGGTCAAATACTTTTGGTTCCACTGGATCGGGGAAAATGTTGAGAAGAGGAAAAGGATATAACTAGAGGATGTGAATCAGTATATTATTGCTATATTTTCACTACAATAATACTTTTGTAGAAATATGTACAATGTACTCGTATACAGTCAATTTGAGCAGATATTTTGTGTGCAGGTCTTGAGTAATATGAGATTTGACTTATGTTTTCAAAAGCAAGGTAGAAGTTTGAGTTTCGATATATGAAGTAAGTCCCAGCATACTATACTGAATAGATTTATAAAGGGTGGAACAAGTAAGACTTATGTGTTGACTCCAGAAGCCAAAGGATACAAGTGAGAGATGACGAACAGAAATAAATAAAAGGTAATCTTTTATATATAACCCGAAATATATGTGATACAAAACTGACATATTTTATGCAAAGAAACCTTGGACCTTAAAATATGATATTTCGTGTTCTATCAGACAAATATTGCGCTGAACGTTTGTATTCGTTAATGTCACTTGTATCTCTTGGTTTCAGAGTCGACAATTCGACCTAAAGAATTGTAACTGAATTTTAACTGATGTAGATACTTTGTAGTTGTGCAAAAGTCGCAACAATCTTGTTTGTCATTCCAACAAGTGCAACAAATTATGCATATAATTGTGTTCTTATTGTCTCACTAGAATACATATAAAATATTTTGTGTTCTCTCTTGCTTTAGTATAAATTAACTTACTCCTTCCCTATATCAATGGAAACGTGATCTCTGTTGAAAGATTCATAAACTTAGCGTATACCCTGTGAAAATTCTGGTAGTACAGCACTACACGCGCGAATGAAATTTCGTAGCATTGTTATATAACACATGTGTAGTGTAAATACAATTTCGAAACCTCCATTTTCTATCTCCGACCGTGGTTAATTGGTTAAGGCATCGACTTGTTGAGTGAAAGGACCCGGGTTCAAATCTCGGCGAGGGCGAGTATTTTTTCTTTCAAAATATATTTCAATCTCTTCATATTTCTAATTAATAATTGCTTTCTTGCATTTTCCGTAGATTATCCTAGATTAGTGTCCATGGGTTAGGGTAAGCTTGGTAAGGTCAGGTTTGGTTATGTATCTTTATACTTTCGTTTCTTCCTTTCAAAATACGTTTCTATCTCTTTGTGCGAACCTGACCTTACCTAACCTCCGCTAACCCATGGTCACTAAAATGCAGGAAAACAATTATTAATAATGAATGTGAACACATCGTGACACGATTTTACACAATGGATACTGGAGTTGGAAGGGATTCACAAAGGCTGTGAAAAGTGAAAAAATTAACGCAAATTCTACGACTTCCCTAAGTTTGTAAAGTATACTCGAATTCACAGAAGTCACATACGCCAAACATACGGAAACCCATTAAAAAATGATTCATCCAGGTTTGAACTCGCGACCTCAGGCACGAAAGACTAGCACGGTAACTACCAGACCATCGAGACTTGTTTACTCTCATGATGAAAACACAGTATTCATGGCAAACTGTCGATGTTCTCCGGCTACTCCGATATTTTCCATGTCAAAACTTTGCTTTTATATACTTAAGATATAAAATAAAAGCTAAGCAAATCTATACGTTTTAATTAAAGAAAAACTAAAAATGTCTAACAGGTTCATCAACTAACTACTTGACGTGATCAGACTGACGGAATTTCATAAACAAGACAACTTCATAAGACTCTGTATGTAGTCCCCACTCACCTCCTGCGGACACGCTATAACGTGACCGGGCTTCTTACATAACACGTGCATTGTAAATACGAGTTAGAAAGACTATTTTGCCAGATCCCCTTCGTGGACGACTGGTCAACAGGTCGGCTCCTACACTGAAAGGTTTCTGGTTCGAATCCCGCCTGGGACAACACTTTTTCTTCTCTCTTTCAAAATATATTTTCATACATTTATATTTAATATTAATAATTGCTTTCTTGCATTTTTCGTACATTATCTTAAATTAGTGACCATGGGAACGCGGAGGTTAGGTGAAATTAGGTGCAATCATGTATATTTACACTTTTTATTCTCAGATACGTCACATTCTTTTTTCGGAGGAAACAGCAACTTTCTCCATTTTCAAGCCAAGCGATCAGGGTTGCGTGCACATTCTTGTGTCAACGTCTAACGAGCCAGCTATCTGGTTTCTGATTCGCTCCTGGCAGCCAATTCTATACCGTCTACACAAATTAAATTCTGAATTAACAACATTCACTGATTCCAGTCTACCCCATGTTCCTACTACATCTATGCATACCCCAACGTAGGATGATGTAGACTGGAATCAGTGAATGTTGTTAATTAAAAATTCAGTTTGTATAGACGGTATGGGATTGGCTGCCAGGGGCGAATCAGAAAGAAGATAGCTGGCTCGTTACAACTTATCTCGTTTGTGTAATTCCGTGTGTCTGATCAAGCTAGTTGATGATAAAACTGTTAGATGTTTTTAGTTTTTTAATTAAGACATATTGATTTTCTTTGCTTTTATTTTTTTATCTTAAGTATATAAAAGCAAAGTTTTGTCATGGAAAATATCAGAGTAGCCGGAGAAAATCCATGAATACTGTGCTCTCATCATGAGAATAAACAAGTCCCGATGGTTTGGTGGTTACCCAGCTAGTGCCTGAGGTCGCGCTGTTCAAACCGGATGAATGCAATTTTGATTTTAAAAAAGAGAACTGAGTTCATGAGTTAAAAAATCCTGGTAAACACAATGTTCTATTCTTAAAATTTTATTATAAAAGATTTTTAAATAATATTTTATTCAAATAACATGTCTGCTTCTATTTGTGAGTTTATTTTACCATGATATATTAAAATTGGTGATACCACATTTCGTTCAACGAAATTTTGTCCACGCGACATTTCGTCCACAGACATTTCGTCCAGAGACAGTTCGTCCACTTGACTTTTCGTCCACAAGACATTTCGTCCAACAGATTTTTCGTCCATAAGACATTTCGTCCAATCGACTTTTGGTCCAACGGATTTTTCGTCCACAAGACATTTCGTCCAATCGACTTTTCGTCCAACGGATTTTTCGTCCACAGGACATTTCGTCCAATCGACTTTTCGTCCAACGGATTTTTCGTCCACAAGACATTTCGTCCAATCGACTTTTGGTCCAACAGATTTTTCGTCCACAGGATATTTCGTCCAATCGACATTTGGTCCTAAGGACTTTTCGTCCACAGGACATTTGGAGGCCAGGCCAGGCCAGGACATTTCGTCCAATACATAGCCTAAACAGCTGGAGCTACTAAAACGAAATTTAGTAATATAATACATTATCACTAGTAGGCTACGAAAATATTACCAAATGTCACCAAAGGTGCCATATTGAATCCAAAATGGTGGAACTTAAATCCATTTTCCACGCCGTTTGAGCTAGAG
>JAGDQP010015292.1:0-43092 GCA_022664845.1 Lepisma saccharinum
ATTCTTTCGACGTTATGACCGTTTCTAATTTTCGACGTTATGCCTTTCGACGCTTTGACCGTTTAGCGTTTCGATGTTTTGGCCAAATCTTTCGACGCTTTGACCGTTTCTTTCGACGATTTGTCCAATTCTTTCGACGTTATGACCGTTTTTGATTTTCGACGATATGCCTTTCGACGATTTGGCCGGTTCCCGTACAACGGGTAACTTTTCAAATCTTACTTAATTTATGCCTTTGGACGTCATTTGAGGGGGGGGGATGAAGTAGAGTCCTCAACTAGTCTTTTGTTACATTATCTTTCAATGGACTATGAGTTAAAATGACTATTATTACACTTTTCAAATTTTAGTTAATTTCCGCCATATTATTTCGTCATTTTAGGGGGTAGAGCCTCAACTATTGTTTTTGACATTATCTAATAATGGACTACAAGTTAAAATGACTATTACACTTTTGAAATCTTAGATGATTTAAGACATTTTTCTTCGTCATCTTAGGGGAGGGGTATAAGGTAGAGTCCTCAACTTTTGTTTTTTCGGACTTTCCTGGTACGAATGTATGTAATGACACTATTAACTTTTCAAATCTTAATTACTTTATGGCATTTTTTCAGCGACCTGGGGGTTCCATTTAATATTATTTTATTATTTTGTTCGTATTTCCTTTTGTTTTTCGAGTATCAAGCAATCAAATTTTTCATTTTCTATCTTTCAAGGCTTCATAGGGGCCTCCTAGCTATGCGACAGTGTTGCCTTATTTTTCTATTGTATGTTCTATAATTTGTGACCATCTTTAGTCCCAAGATGCATTTTCCACGTTTCAAGGGACCTCAGAGTGTTTCCCATCAGTATTTGGTTGTTACTCTGTTGTACAAATTTTAAGCATTTTTGCTCCCAAGGATTCAAACGATCCATTTTTTCATATTTGCAGGTCCCGTTGCACGCACTTGGGACCTCAAAGTGTTCCCCAACAGTACTGGCTTGTTACTCTGTTGTATGTTCTATCATTTACAGTCTTGTCATCATTTTAAAACATTCTGCCTTGAGGGTCATGTTGCGTTCATATGGTCTTGTATCGTACTGTTTACTGCTTTTTTTGCTTTTACCATCACAACACTAACTATATATACGTCCTATGGGGCTTGCAGCCGCCCGGAAAGGTCGGGTACCACATTCGCTTATTATTTTTAATTTAAGGCATGTCTGTTCACCTCGTTACACAAGTTTATATTTCCACTTGTTATAACCCTGTCACATAGTACCTGGGGACCCCTACACATTTCGGTCGCATTCAGTTGTCCTAACCTACTTCCCAACCACACTGGAACACTAAGCCATTGGTTAAAAGGTCCAAGGATCAAGTCTCGGCAAGTGCATAGGTCAGCCAAAGGCCAAATAAAAATAAAGTTCTATTACCCCGTGCTTTTAACACAAGCGCCCCGGTAAACCATTTTGAAACCAACACTTTCTTTATTACACTGATCGAAAAGGCCATTCTAAGGATTCTCGCAACTTAATGTAATTTCACAATTATTTATCACCATGCACGCTTTATGGTTCACAGTGAACGTAGCATTTGGGCGGTCGTGGGTTCAATACCGACAGTCTACCATATTAATGAGGTTTTCTCTCAGTCACATCACGGAAATGACAAAATGGTACTTTCAACATACGTCCACTTTCCCTATCCCGCTCTCAGCCTTCGATGCCTAAAGGCTGTAAATAAACACACTTAACTTCATTCTGGTTCGGAATCCACTTTAGCATGTAGGTAACCTTGCTTGCGTCCCTTTTTCAACATAGTCGCAACACGAGGTCTCGCCAGTTTATTATTCTTGTTCCATATTTACAATAACAGAAGTACGTGAAACTGGATTTCTTATTTTGTCCTATGCACTTCATATTTCTATAGGACATTCATCTTTTTTATATCTTTTCTTAAAAAAAAAAATTTTTTTAAATATACAAATACACATGCTACATATTACATAGCCTAGTAGAAAATCTCTGTACATACCTCAGGATCCAATATCAAACGGAAATCTCTTTAGCACGTCTCGCTGCATCAAATTTAACAAACACAATAAGCTTTGTCCATCTCGCATCCAAGCTGTAGGCTTCTTCTCCCCTTTCTCTTGTACTTTTAGTCTGGGAACGCAAGTTCATTCCATCTCATCTTCCAGTCAGCTATTTAAATTTTTTCTGCTTAATCAGGTCTTCTATATGCAGTGTTTGTATCCACCCAACTCATCTTTAGTACCAAAAAAAATGGAAGGAGCTACCAATCTTGTATTGTGTGCGTGATGTTACATCATTAGTATACACACACTGTCTACAGCGTACTTGTTTGCATTACGGGGAGTTAGTTATCTAAGTAAGTACTGAATTAAAATTGCCTCAACTACCTTTTAGGACTACTACAGTAGGCGATCGACCTGACAACTCTGGTCATATCTTAATTAAATTTCTTTGCCCTGCTGCCAGTTACGAAAGGTACTGTAATATTTACGAAAAGTTGCTTCAACTAATGAATTTTTTGAGCAGTTGTTCAATAAATTGCTCCATTACAAAGATAAAATTGATTAGGCCTACATTAAAGGCTAGACATCAACTCAGTTTACATATTAATAAGTTTCTTAGACAGTCTAAATTAACTATTTCCTTACCATTAATATTGCTTCCAACCTTATTAAAAATAAATAAATAAGAGTTTAAAAGAATTTGGAAAATGACAGCGTTTATCAATTTTGAAACGAAATAAAATCACAAAGTTATCCATCAAATTAGTTGTCTATAAATATCATAGACCTAAAACTTTTATTGTCCTACATAAATATTGTTTGTTCAAGTAATACAGTCAGTTAAATTTTCAATAGATTTTGAAAGAAATAAACTACTCACTATTGCTTTCTTTCTTTCTCTCTTCATTTTTCCAATCGGAAATTATTTGTTCAAGTGCTTCCATTGTGCTTGCTGGTAGCCTTTCTTCCAAATCATCAAATAACTAAATCTGTTGCCCTGGAGAATGGTGCGACTTTTTTTAAAAAAAAGATAGGTCGGCCTATTATAACTTCGGCGCTCTTCAAAAGCCCGATTCATGTCATATTACAGCGAGGCAACGAGAAAGTTCTTCACGTGACTGAAACATAACAAATCAAAATTTATTAACTCATCTCACAGGTAAAACTAATAAATTTGTCAAAAGTAAGCAAACATTTTATATATATAACCAATCGCATCAGTTTGTACGTCTGGAGTTAATCATACAAAATTTGCTAGCCCGGTGTTAATCTAATGCTAATTTATAGCAAATATAGAGTGCTTTTATTGAATGTGCTAAAAGCTGGTGTTATTAGAAAGTCTTTTTTATTAAGAAGAAACAAAATATTCATGGTACAGATGTCCTTTTCCGAAACTACCCACGATTTGCATGTTACAATTTTCGTTCCATTTATTTATGCGTACTGTACTCTTCTCACCTTACAAAAAACATAAGTTCCTAATCTTTCCCTAAAATCAAATCAAATATTCAAGGAAATGTTTTGTGCATATACATTGTAAAAAAGTGCACTTCTTGTACACTTTTAAAAAAGCAAATTTGTATCAATTTTATACTTTTTCATTTATCGCGGTATGAATAAATTTTGTACACATGTTAACTTGAATTAATGGTATCAGTAGGTGCTTTCAGTCGCCTACGAAAGAAGACAAAATTTCGCGTTTGCAGGAATAAAATCCGTGCGTTTTTCGTGATAACCTTTCCTTAACCAATCAAGCAACTGACAACAGTAAATCTGTCACGTTTCTATATACATTGAAAAAGTTCCTTGCAATAAAAGGAGTGAACGTACAAAAATACAGAAGTGTTCAAAAGTGAAATAATTGAAACTGTATACGAAGTGCACACAAAAACAGAAATCGTTTGGTTAAAATAAATTAGACATCTGTCACAATGCTTAGAATAACTTCAGAAAAAACATACAAAATTTGTGAGAACTAGGAACATGGCTGACTATATTCCAACATCCTCTCCCTCACCCTGTCTAAACCTGAGCACGAGTTGCCTAAAGATCATAAAGATATCAAATTCAACTCCTTTCTCCCAGGTACGCACGTAAGTCTCAAATCCTGCCACATAAACTGCATTGATTTATTCGGCGAAAAGCGCTCCCTCAAGATAGACTGTCTCGCACGTCATTAACATACCGTATGCGTAGTTTCAATGACCTTGATTTGAAAAAAAACTACACAAAGCTTGGCTTCTATCTGAACGTGTGTGTACAGCAAGCAGTTCCTAGACATACCACACTGAATAAAAACAATATCTGGCAACGTAAATGAGTTGCTATTAGAAAAATGTTTTCCTTCTCCCCGCTCAGTAGAATAATCGTGCAATAATTACAATTTCACGAGGGGCAGTAGCGGCCATGACCTCCCCTTAGGATGTTTATACACCATCTTTGAATTTGCGCCCTCTGCCATTTTTACGAATTTGTACAACATGTGGTACAAGGACATGATAGTAATACATGAAACTGATATTTTTTATAGACTGAATACCTTAAATTTCTGGTAATAGCTATTTATTAACTGTATTTAATTGCATCAATATAATCAACAATTTATGAATAATATGGTACCTCTTTTTTGTCCATACAGTGTATACCCTATATAATGGTCAATAGTATCAATACTTGAAATACTCAATAATCAATGTGTTATTATGTTTTCAATCATTTGATGTATATATTGAATTCAACACCTTATATTTTCATTGATTTTATCCAGCAATTACCTCTATTTTAATTTTATTTTATAATTCAGATAGAAGTCAATTATTTTATGAACACTTTATAGTGACGACTTATTCGAAATTTATGTTGTTGTATTATCTTGCCGTAGGATCAATTCGATAACAATTGGAACAAAATATACACTAGATATGTTGAAATCGTCGATCAGGATGACACAGAGTTAGAGACGAACCCGGTTACCTCCCTCAGTGCTGCTTCCAAGACCCCAAAACCATAGGCTTTCAATAAGGTGTTTGGAGACATACTAAATGAGGCAAAACAGCTGGCCGATATAGAGAAAACTTTTTCCTCACTTCTTTCTTTCTTCTGTTTTGAAATTTTAAGAAGAGACATTTGTCACCTTCCTCCCTTCCCTTCAATCATGTAATTAATCATCAAACAGTAGTGGTGTTGGTTTTTCTCGCAGCCACACCCACCGAAATTCAAACACCAGGTGCGATATTGACGTAAGTAGGCTATTATTTTGACGAAACTGATATGTTTTGGACATTACGGAGTTCACCTTTGGGCCCTTGGTTCAACCCGTTGACTCCAAAGAGTAGGGTGGAAATCTTTTGAGCGTGAGAACCGGAAATCTGGTCGCGATGAATATGGGGTAGAAAAGAAGTGTCTCTGGTCAGACGTTAATTGTCGCTGCATAACAGATCACACCATCTGTTGTGGCATGCTCTAGATATTGTTTTATGTTTCGCAGGGCTTGAGAAGACTTAAGGGACCTTCTCCGTCGAGGTAAGAAAAATGATGTTAACTCTTCCTGAATATTTAAACACAAGAAAACCGTGAGGTTTGATACGAAATAAAAGAAGTATATTTCATAATTAGGATAAATATTCAAAAAAATCTATCTAACGATAGTTTTACATAAATAAATATGTATACATAATACAGATATGTTTATTTCTAAATATGAATATAGATATATATACGAGGTTATGACCAATATTACATGTATAATCAGACAAGACAAAAACAACGAAACTACCTTATTTGTATAATTTACTATTATAGATGCTTGCGCATTGTGTAATGGAATTCCTGGGTTATGTTTTGACACCTGTATAAGGAGAATTTGCTACAATAGTAGCATCTTTTATGAATAATTTCTACTCCAGAGGTGTGATTATTCTGCATAAGAAGGGTTTTGCTTGTTTTCACACCTCCTTTTGTATAGATGAATGAGATTTTAAGTCCTGAGACGATGAAATATACATAATTTACATGTAGAACAATGCGACTTGAACCAATGTAAACCGAAATTACTGCAATAACGCTATTTGTAGGCCTAGTTACCGCACCAAAAGTGTACAAAGAAGTGTATTTTACGTGTACAAATTTATTTTAACTTGAAATATGAGGTATATATTGCCTCACATGTCATGCAAAAACTAAGTAAAAGAATGCCAGACAAAGCTTTTAAGAGAATTTACCTTAATACAGGGTGACTATTCCTTTGAATAGCATAGAAGACGCATTTGAAACATTTTTGAAATTTGAATTTAGTTTAATACAGTGTGTTTGTTGCTTTAAACAATGGAAATCTTGTATTAGACGCCTTCCAAGTGTATTTGATTGTACATTGAACAGTGGCTCAGTCAGATGTATTTGGGAAGCGCTGAAACGTTACGAATGTAGTGACTACTTACTATGTCAGTGATGATTTTTACAGTGGTTAAATCCATACACGCATACGTGCAATGGTGGGAACAACTATTTGGATGTGAAAATGACACGTATTTTATGTAAGCCAACCATTTCAAGAGAACTCTATAGTATATACAGAAAGACTCATTTAAAAACCAATCTCAACTAACAATGGTTTGGCATCAATATGGAAAGTAACGCAGAATTATAGTTCCCTAGGAAAGAAGTGAATTCCTGAACAAAGACAATTCAATTACCCTACATCATTCGTGCTTGGCTCTACTTTGAGATGTGTTAATATCCTGCGTATAGGAACAAGTTTTCTCCAAAATTTCAAGCAGTTATTGAACAGTCATATGACAAACGCTTCGCGTGTATCTGTAAGGAATAGACTTACTAATGGTAATCAGTGGGTAACAAAATCAGAAGTGAAAAAAAATGAATTCAAACCCAGGGGTAGATGACAGTTATTTAATTTCTTGTTGTATGGGTGACAAATATCAAACGTCGACAAACTGAGTTCAAACTAAGTGTTAGATGACAGTTATTTAATTTCATGTTGTAAGTGAAATATGTTTTAAAGAATTTTCCAAGTTAAAGTCTATTTCCATTAATATAATGTAAAAATGACAAGAAAGTGTACAAGTGAACTGTAGAAGTGGTAGCTGTTTCCAGAACTATATTACATTGCATTCAGACATTATCCTAAAAAGACAAGAAGTGAGATATTGTATTAGTGAAGTGTAGAAGTGTTGTATAGTTTTTTGCATAAAATAAATACTCGGAAAACCATTCAAGGTATGTTTTCTTTTACACTAAAAATGTGATTAATTTCTTCTTATATAAATCATTTTACTATGTGACAATTTTACTCATTCACTAGTCGAAATAGTTTTTTTGCCAACAAACTATTTCCCAGCTAAAGAATCTGAAACTGTCCAATTGATTAAATTCACATCAGGACGAGATTTTTAAAAAGGGTTAACCTAGACGTAACTTTAATGGCGAAGGAATCTACACGAATATTTTGCTATACTTTTGGAAAATAAAAAATGAAAAATATATTCAAGTTCGTGCTTTCTTGAATAAAACCTAAGAAACTATTCTTAAGAATAATGTATTAAAGGCTGTTAGTTGTAATTTCGAACACAAAACATACACTTAGGTAAAGTATTAAACTTCTTAAACGAAGTATTGTAATATGACTTGACATTGTACAAATGTCTGAGATGATTTTTGTATTACTATTTTTACAAAATAAGATTCAAAGTTTGTTAGAAAGAGGCAATAACAGCTTTCAACGACACGCTTTTGATTACGAACTTGTTTCTTTTGGAACTTCAACAAGAGTTTAAGACACGGGACAGATCTTTTAAGCTGATATAGCAATACATGTTAATCTGTCGTACAAGTTCTCGCTGCATGATCTTAGCTATCATCCAGCTACAGATACAAAAATATCTAACAAATAATACGCGAATTTTTTATTTCCTGGTTACCGACCACTCAGAGATATCTTGCCCGATATCGTACAGAAACCACTCCCCGTGATCTTCAAACATTGACTAAATGAAAGACTGACAAAACAACCTCCTATTGGTCTCATATACTAAATCTTCTTTAAAAAAATATGTTTACATGTAGGTCTCCCATACAAGTTTAAGACAAGTCAGACTGTATCAAATACTTGCAACCATTTTCCCGTTTCTATTTTAATCTTTTGTGAAAGCAGGCATCTTCACTTAACCCTAGTTTTTTATCATTGGCGGTAAATATCTTTGGAAATTTTCGCTGCAATTTCCTGTACCAATTTAATATTCCGAATACTATATGATGGCAGAATTTGTAGTGGACATATTTATAAGATGTAATAAAGTTAAAATTAAAAGTTCACCTAAAATCTGAACCATGTAATAATGTGTCATAAAAAGTTTTCTTGGAAAATCGTCTTTCACCTACTGCCTTCAATTTTTTGTAGTAATCTCACCAAATATTTTAGGGCAAACTGTTATCCCGTTACTCTGAAGAAGTCCCTTTTAGCTTCCCGTTTGAATGGTGTAATATATTCCCGTGTCTATTATGATCTTTTCCCTCAGTAACACGAATTAGGGCAGGGAAACTTAAATTCAGTTGTCACCGAGCATTCATTGACTCCTTGACCGAGATCGTATAGAAATTACTTCCCTGAAATTTCAGCATTAACTCATGTGAAAATAAGATGTGCAAACAAAGATAGAGTGGTTTTATTCAGTAAACCTAGCTTTCTGAATGACATCTCATACAAGATTTTTGCTAGCACCTTTTGCACCTTGCAGTTGGAAGCAAAGTAATATGGTCTCGTATTTATCTTTTATTTTTGAACAAATAACAGTTAAGACGGGAAATGTACTTTAGTTCTTACCGAACATTGAATGCTGTGTTCTCTGATAGCGTATACAATTCATTCTCGCAGTTTGCCAAATCCAACATTGCTTCAGGAAATCCTTTGCTAGGGCAATCAATGTAATGTCACAAGTTGAGTTTTGAAAAAATGTCAATCTAATTCGGAATTTGTATTTGTAGAAAAGTCTAACTAAAGTTTAAACTTTATGAAACGATTTTTTCTGTATATTATGGGAAACAGTTTGATAGCCTCTGTTACCAACTCCTTTTGTACCTCTCCGTGTGAATTTTAGGTTTTCTCCACGCAGCAACAGTTAAGGGGGTGTAGATTCAGTTGTCCTCGGCAACTCCAATCAACACTATCCGATAGCTCCCCGTAAACTTCGATTACTGTTCCTACAAAATAATCTTGTTAATGTGTAAAATACGATTTGAAATTTCATATGTAACTACTTGATTTGAAATAAGAGGAATGTAGAAAACAAAAGTCGAACTTGTATTTTAAAATTTTCTTATCGGGTAGAAATAATTTTGATATAAGGAAAGCAAACCTGCTGAATTGCAAGAATGAAAACAAGAAACAGTTTTGTATTTTAACCAAAATTGATATGCTCAAATAAATAAACTTGTATTGCCACAAAAATCTTATCACGTGAAATTAAGAAAGAAGAAAACAAAAGTAGTGAGAAAATTACGAACAGAAAACAAACTTGTATTCTGACAAGAGAATTATAAGTTCGAAACAAAGAGAAGTTTGGAAGTTTGATCAAAGTATTTTAGTGTAACAATTTTCTCCCATTGTAAGAAAAAAATTCTGTCATGCAGACAAGCACACTTCGTCAAATGTAATTTGAAAACAGAAACTCATAAGCAGCAAGGATCTGTATTTTAGTACGATACGCTTTTCATTGTTGGTTAATTTGACTATATCTCTCTCTCCTATCAAACTTTTAAATAACTTCGCGTATATATGAGAAAATGAATATCTGCCTCTTCTCGACGAAGCCTCGAGCCATCTTCCGTTAAGCTTTCTTGTCCCTGCTCCAGTGAATCCTGCGACAACATAATAGTGTTAGGTTATGTGACTAACGTATCATCTTGAGCGACATAACAACTGCAACTCTGCAACACTCAAGGCAACACTGCATACCACTGGTAGTATAATCGTGCAATAATTACGAATTTACAGGTTGCTAACTTCGGATTAAAAATAAATAAATTTGTTACATAGGGATAAAATCTGGAAACACCGTGACATTAAAAATATTGTTATACGAAGTATAGCACGATTATACTACTAGTGGTATGGAGCGTTGCCTTAACAGTGTTGCAGAGTTGCAGCTGTTATGTCGCTCAAGATGAGATGTTAGTCACATAACCTAAGACTAAAACGTTTTCGCAGGCTTCACGGGAGTAGCGACATGGAAGCTTGACGGAAGATGGCTCGAAACTTTGTCGAGAAGAGGCAGATATTCATTTTCCCATATATACGCGAAATTATTTATAAGTTTTATAGGAGAGAGAGAGATAGTCAAATTAACCTACAATGAAAAGCGTATCGTATTAAAATACAGATCTTTGCTGCTTAAGAAGTTTCTCTTTTCAAATTACATTTGACGAAGTGTGCTTGTCTGCATGACGGAATTTTTTGTTACAATGGGATAAAATTGTTACACTAAAATATTTTGATCATACTTTACCTTTTTCTTTGTTTCGAACGTATGAAAATTCTCTTGTCAGAATACAAGTTTGTTTCCTGTTTGTAATTTTCTCGCTACTTTTGTTTTCTTCTTCCTTAATTTCACGTGATAAGATTTTTGTGGCAATACATGTGTATTTATTTGAATATATCAATTTTGGTTACAATACAAAATTGTTTCTTGTTTTCATTCTTGCAATTCACCAGGTTTGCTTTCCTTATATCAAAATTATTTCTACCCGATAAGAAAATTTTAAAATACAAGTTCGACTTTTGTTTTCTACATTCCTCTTATTTCAAATCAAGTAGTTACATATGAAATTTCAAATCGCATTTTACACATTAACAAGATTATTTTGTAGGAACAGTATTCGAAGTTTACGGGGAGCTATCGGATAGTGTTGATTGGAGTTGCCGAGGACAACTGAACGTACACCCCCTTAACTGTTGCTGCGTGGAGAAAACCTAAAATTCACATGGAGAGGTACAAAATTAGTTGGTAACAGAAGCAATAAGACTGTTTCCCATAATAAACAGAAAGAACCGTTTCATCAAGTTTAAACTTTAGTTAGACTTTTCTAAAAATACAAATTCCGAATTAGATTGACATTTTTTTCAAAACTCAACTTGTGACATTACATTGATTGCCCTAGCAAAGGATTTTCTGAAGCAATGTTGGATTTGGCAAACTGCGAGAATGAATTGTATACGCTATCAGAGAACGCAGCATTCAATGTTCGGTAAGAGCTAAAGTACATTTCCCGTCTTAACTGTTGTTTGTTCAAAAATAAAAGATAAATACGAGATCATATTACTTTGCTTCCAACTGCAAGGTGCAAAAGGTGCTAACAAAAATCTTGTATGAGATGTCATTCAGAAAGTTAGGTTTACTAAAGAAAACCACTCTATCTTTGTTTGCACATCTTATTTTCACATGAGTTAATACTGAAATTTCAGGGAAATGATTTCTATACCATATAGGTCAAGGAGTCAATGAATGCCCGGTGACAACTGGATTTAAGTTTCAATGTCCTAATTCGGGTTACTGATTCAAAGGATTGTAATAGACACGGGAATACATTACACCATTCAAACGGGAAGCTAAAAGGGACTTTTTCAGAGTAACGGCATAACAGTTTGCCCTAAAATATATGGTGAGAGGACTACACAAAACTGAAGGCAACAGGCTATAAACAACTTTGAAAGAAAACCTTTTACGAGACATTACATTAAATTGAGTTTATTTGATATTTTGATTTTGTAAATGTCATTTTCACATCTTTTCATCTTATAAGTATGTCCACTACAAGTTCTCCCATCACAAAGTATTCGGAATGTTCAACTTCAGGGAAAATGATTTCTAACCTGCAACATAAAGTCCTCAAATATAATTACTGCCTATGATACAAAATCTAGGATTAAATAAAGATGTTTGTTTCCACAAAAAATTAAAATAGAAACGAGGAAAATGGTTGAAAGCGTTTGATACAGCCAGAGTTGTCAAACTTTTATGTGGAACTTCATGTAAACATATTTTCTCAAGAGAAGATTTAGTATATGAAACCATGAGGAGGTTTGTTTTGTCAGTCTTTTATTTAGTTAATGTTTGAGGATCACGGGAAGTGGTTTCTATAGGATATCGGGCAAGAAGTCTCTGAGTGGTCTGTAACCAGGAAATCAAAAATTCGCGTACTATTTGTTAGATAGGTTTGTGTCTATAGCTGGATGATAGCTAAGATCATGCAGCGAGAACTTGTATGACAGATTAGCATGTATTGCTATATCAGCTTAAAAGATCTGTCCTGTGTCTTTAACTCTTGTTGAAGTTCCAAAAGAAACAAGTTTGTAATCAAAAGCGTGTCGTTGAAAGCCGTTTCTTTCTCGTAAACTTTGAATCTTAGTTTGTAAAAATAGTAATACAAAAATCATCTCCTAGACATTTGTGCAATGTTAAGTCATATTACAATACTTCGCTTAAGAAGACTAATACTTTACCAAAATGTATGTTTTGTGTTCGAAATTACAACTAACAGCCTTTAATACATTATTCTTATGAATAGTTTCTTATTTTTCATTCAAGAAAACGCGAACTTGAATATATTTTTCATTTTTTATTTTCCAAAAGTATAGTAACATTAAATTTACGTCGAGGTTAACCCTTTTTAAAAATTTCGTCCTGATGTGAATTTAATCAATTGGACAGTTTCAGATTCTTTAGCTGGGAAATAGTTTGTTGGTAAAAAAACTATTTCGACTAGTGAATGAGTAAAATTGTCACATAGTAAAATGATTTATATAACAAGAAATTAATCACATCTTTAGTGTAAAAGAAAAAAAAATTGAATGGTTTTCCTAGTATTTATTTTATGCAAAAAATATACAACACTTCCACACTTCACTAATACAATATCTCACTTCATGTCTTTTTAGGATAATGTCTGAATGCAATGTAATATAGTTCTGAAACCAGCTACCACTTCTATAGTTCACTTGTACACTTTCTTGTCATTTTTACATTATATTAATGGAAATAGACTTTAACTTGGAAAATTCTTTAAGACATATTTCACTTACAACATGAAATTAAATAACTGTCATCTAACACTTAGTTTGAATTCAGTTTGTCGACGTTTGATATTTGTCACCCATACAACAAGAACTTAAATAACTGTCATCTACCACTCGGTTTGAATTCAGTTTTTTTCACTTCTGATTTTTGTTACCCACTGATTACCATTAGTAAGTCTATTCCTTACAGATACACGCGAAGCGTTTGTCGTATATCTGTTCAATAACTGCTTGAAATTTTGGAGGAAACTTGTTCCTATACGCAGGATATTAACACATCTCAAAGTAGAGCCAAGCACGAATGATGTAGGGTAATTGAATTGTCTTTGTTCAGGAACTCACTTCTTTCCTAGGGAACTATAATTTTTGCGTTACTTTCCATATTGATGACAAACCATTGATAGTTGAGATTTTTTAAAAATGAGTTTCTCTGTCTATATACTATAGAGTTCTCTTGAAATGGTTGGCTTACATAAAATACGTGTCGTTTTCACATCAAATAATTGTTCCCACGATTGCACGCATTTGTGTATGGATTTAAATGCTGTAAAAATCGTCACTGACATAGTAAGTAGTCACTACATTCGTAACGTTTCAGCGCTTCCCAAATATATCCGACTGAGCCACTGTTCAATGTACAATCACATACACTTTCATTTACAAATTCGTCGACCATCTCTGTGTCCTCCTCTCCAACACCCAAAGCTATCTCACATAAATTATCACTGGTAATTTTGTTGTCTCCATCCACCACTATAACGTCAAACTCCTCTGCCTTATTAAAAGCTAGCTCACATGATGTAATACTGGTAAGATCTTCTACGTCTCCAAAAAATACTAATATTTTAGAGTCCACTACTCCAACCATCTTGATCCTTTCAGTCGTTCGAAGTCTGCTAGGATATAACTCAAATAAGAAAATGCTACTATTATTTATCTAACTCAGAAACTCCAATTTCCTGCGGATGAAGTCATCTTGATGCGCACTAAATATGCGCAGTAATTTTTTCTCTTTTGAATATATATTACTTGTCTAGTCATTAATACTTTCAAATTGGTAAATGTATAACTCCTTGAATTGACAATCTAAGTAAGAGTATTATCTTGTCGTTATTCCATGAATTACAACTTTGACCTTCAATTCATAATTAGTTAGGTTAAAAGAATGTCTTGTATTGGTTTAAGTTTCTTGTGATGCACTTGCAAAAATCATCTTAAGAAAATCCGATTTCCTGTCTTGGACAAATCTTGTAGGTACCTCCTCTTTCGATTTCTCTGCTGCATGATAAATTGTTTAATTTCCTCTATTGTCAACTGGTGTCAACTAAAAATTCTAAAGTCTGTTTGTTTGGTTTAGCGCTTAGTGTTGTTCAGCACGGAATCCAGACATTTTGTCCCTGTTGGTCTAATGGTTAGGGTTCTTGTCCACTTTTTTCTAGTGCTTAATTGACAAGTCACAATATACAACTGTAAACTCTTAACTCTTTACACCTCTCGTAAGCGAGGAATCTGTTGTGTATTATTTTGAGTAAATGTTAGTTTTATTTGTAAGTGTTGCTATATTCAGAGTTCAACTTAATTCTAATTATCTTTTTTCAAACAAATTTATAGATTGAGTAATGATAATTCATTTTTGTGTTTCTAAGAAAAAATTAATTGATAAAAACCAAAACGGAGAAAACAGCTTCTAAACATGTTCTGAAAACAATACAGTACAACTTTTCTTGTAACAACTTTTAAAAAGGTAGAATTTTTTCGGCAAACAAAAACCTAAAGAGTTTTTACGAAATGGAAAACAAACTTTGTTACGAAAACTTTTTAAAGTGAAATATTTTATCTTAAGAAAACATTTTCCAAAAAAACTAAAAACTTGTCTCAAGAAATTTTTTGTTACAATTTTTGTTAGGAAATTTTTGTTACAAAATTTTTTTAAGAACTTTTTTCTTGTGAATTTTCTTCTTACTGAAACTTTTTTGTTGCAAACATTTTTCTTACAATTTTTGTTACAACTTTCTCTTAAGAAAACTTTTGTGAGATTTTTCTTCTTATTAAAACTTTTTGTTCAAAAATGTTTTTGTTGCGAAGTTTTTTCTTCCGAAATTTTTGTTGCATACTTTTTGTTGCAATCGTTTTCTTACTAAAATTTTTTGGTCCACGTTTTTTACGATTTTTTAAGAAAGTTTTTCTTACGAAATATTTTTCTTTCTTACGAAAACTTTTTTGTTCCAAAACTTTTTTCTTACGAAATTTTTTGTTACAAATTTTTTCTTAAGTATTTTTTCTTAATTTTTTTTGTAAACCAAAATATTTTTTTTCTTAAGAATACTTTTTGTGAAAGTAAAACTAAATAATTTGTTACGAAATTATTTTGTAAAACGAAACAAAAAATTCTTTACCATTTTTTTCTAAAAGACAAATACTTTTCTAATTTTTTATTTAATACTTATGTGAAATATTGTCTAGTAAGGTAAAGTTGTTAAAGGAGTTTGGAATAAATGCAAATCGGAATTCTTGTTAACTTTTTATTATATCCTTTTCATTGTACAAGAAAAATATTTATTATGATTTGACTTTCTGTATCGGTATTTTGTATAAGTTGTCTTTAAACACAATGATTTATACCCGTCGTTTTTTATTTCAGCATTGTTTGTTTCACTTGTCTGGAAAAGCATTACTGCTCATTAGTTTGTATTAAGTCTATAGTCCCAATACTTTTGCATCACTTGAAAAATGAGTCTGTATGTATCTTACTTATGCACAAATAAGTTCCTTCTAAGTACAAATCAGTTGTTTTATTCCCTATACAGACACCAGTCCTTGTGTATATTCAAGTTAGAAGGAGTGAAGATCTTTGTTAGTACAAGTCCATGGATGCAGTGTATCTTTCACCCATAAGATTAAACGGGTTCTGCCCTTACATTCGGAATCTGTCACCATCTTCTTGTAAGTCGTAAGACATTTATGCAGTACACCAATAAAATTATTGTGGGATTCAAAAAATTTCTGGTATGTTTTATCACAAACCAAGGGAGTTGTTAATACGTTAACCATACGAAGTACAGTAATTTCCTTGCTTAAGTTAACATACTCATGGTCAAAGTCAAAGGAAATATCGTGAAAGCACTCATCACAAATTATACTAAAGCAAGGTGTCCATTCTTCAAGACTTGACAGCACAAACTCGACGGCCACCTCGCCAAGAGTACACTCACAGCTAGCCATTGTTTAGTGCTTCAGCTGCTGCAGACTAAGTCACAATCTAGTCGTCATGGCTATTTATTGACTTCATCAACCAATCAGATTATTTAAATTCAAATTACCTAGTATGGCAGTGTTTGCTTAGTTCTTGTTACAACTCTACAAAATGTTTAAAGGAAAATGCTATTTTATTCATAGAGCCTACTGGTTATATATGCCAGCACGAGATGGGTTTATACTCAATTTTAAAAGCTTTGCAGTCACTAAGTTCAGCTTTGGATACTCCTTTTGTAGACCGCATCCTATAAGATATAAAGCCTAGCATTACCAGTAAGAGACTTTGGGTTTTGAGATGTTCTCTAAAAATGCGAGCATATCAGACAATAAGAAAACTAGGTGATAACATTTTGTTAAAATAACCGATGGTTGGCAGCACTTAAAAGTTTTGTATAAGATGTCAACTCTTGTGGACGTTGTTGAATTACTATACATGTGATAAAAATAATTTATTAAATTATTTTAAGATGGAAGCACATTTATGTGTAAGATGGCAACACTGGTTGGTCAGTAATGTCAACTGGCCCTAATATCCTTTCACAGACTTTTTCCCCACCTGTCTGCGACTCTTCCTGTCTCAAGCAAATATTTGGTTGCATGCAAGCCGTGAGAGCAAACAATGGACTTCCGGCGTGTGGTGGCAGCTTCTCACTGTGTGTGTTTGTGTGTGTCTCTGACGAGGGGGTTGCAAAAGGTGGCATATGCGGGGAATGTTCTTGTATCAGGCGACAACAATCACCAGTCAATTCCCCGTAAACTTAGGAAATATTATTTCATCATGCTACCTAAGAGTTTACCAGGGAAGATTTAAATGTAAGTATAATTTATTATTACCAAGTCTATTTGTCTTTATCTGTCTTACAAAACACTATATATGAAGGCTATACCTAGTTTAATACATTAATATGTTCAATAAAAATTGTGTTAGTTCACTTAAATGGACTCAGAAAAGGTAGATTCATCAATCTGTGTCATATAAACGAAATCTACATTGTAATTCTGAGGTGCAAACACTTGAATTGACACAACAAGCAGTCCAATAGACCTCATTCTCTTGTTATATTACGAGTAAATGTGGTTTCAATCATGTTTTTGGCTATAATCAGTTCTTTCTAGCTTTCATTTGATTCAAACTACTTCAAATGCTGTTTTTATCTTCTTAAGGAAGCAGTCTTTTCAGCCATAACATACATGCAACATCGTTATATAGTCATAAAAATACAACTGAAAGAGTAGATTGTATCTAAAAACATGTTCAAGCTACTTCAAATGTGAGTTTTCTCGCTATATATTGTTATCCATGTTTTCAAAGTAGTCGAAATTATGTAAATCCATGCTTTTCGCCCTCAGATACGCGTTTAACCTAGTTTAAATGGCAGTTTTCTTGTTACATATTGACTAACTCTGTTTCTTAGGACTTCTCTCTGTATTAATAAACCGCATAATATAGGCAACCTTGATTACCCATTTAATATGAAAAGTGTACAAGTAAAATAATGTCTACACTCCATTCTGAACAGTTCTTCACATGAAAAAATCTAAGCAAACAGTGTCCTCGTACCATAATTTTATTAAAAATATGGTTTGTTTCTCTAATATTTGTGATGATATATCTTTTCAATGTTAGATATTAACAAAATTGTATTGCACATGGTCAAATTCAAGCAATACTCCGCTTTGGTGCCGCCATTTTCATATTAGACTATTTGTTTTGTAACAAGTAATCTCCAATATGGCGCTATTCTTATATTTTCGCATTTCAAAAGTATCTTAAAGATTAGGTTTCTGCTAAAAATCATGTTCGAATATGTCTTTCGTATTGCCTATCGGAAAAGAAGTGGTCTTAATTCCTCGAGTTTCGCATTAATTAGCCGTGTTTTCATGTTTTATTAAAGTTATTTCTACTCCAAATGCCACTTTTCTCTCTATATATTGACTCTACGTAGCTGCAAGAACTCCCCTCCTGATAACAAACACCGAAATAGTTGCAATTTCATCTGAAAAGTCTGCTTTAGTCACATCAGAATCACGTTTGTCCCTTTTTATCCTATAGATTGCCACCAAATAATCTTTTCCGAGGGTAAATCGATATAAAATACTATGCAAAGACTCATTTCTAGTTGAATTACCTGCTAAATACGTTCTGCGAAGCGATAGTTTGATGTTTAATTCCTTCTTTTCCTATTTGAAAGGAGGTGATTTCTTCTCAAATCACATATGAATACTTCTTATACGCATGTGAAGCAGCAAGTAGCCTTCAAAACAGTTGCTAATCGGCTAAATTGTACTTAACATGCAGATCGGAAGGCGCCTAATACAAGTTTTCCATTGCTTAAAGCAACAAACACACTGTATTAAGCTAAATTCAAAATTCAATTGTGTCTCCTATGCTATTCAAACGAATAATCACCCTGTATTAAGGTAAATTCTCTTAAAAGCAGTATCTGAAATTCTGTTACATGGTTTTTGCATGACATGTGAGGCAATATATGCCTCATATTTCAAGTTAAAATAGCTTTGTACACGTAAAATACACTTCTTTGTACACTTTTGGTGCGGTAACTAGGCCTACAAATAGCGTTATTGCAGTAATTTCGGTTTACATTGGTTCAAGTCGCATTGTTCTACATGTAAATTATGTATATTTCATCGTCTCAGGACTTAAAATCTCATTCATCTATACAAAAGGAGGTGTGAAAACAAGCAAAACCCTTCTTATGCAGAATAATCACACCTCTGGAGTAGAAATTATTCATAAAAGATGCTACTATTGTAGCAAATTCTCCTTATACAGGTGTCAAAACATAACCCAGGAATTCCATTACACAATGCGCAAGCATCTATAATAGTAAATTATACAAATAAGGTAGTTTCGTTGTTTTTGTCTTGTCTGATTATACATGTAATATTGGTCATAACCTCGTATATATATCTATATTCATATTTAGAAATAAACATATCTGTATTATGTATACATATTTATTTATGTAAAACTATCGTTAGATAGATTTTTTTGAATATTTATCCTAATTATGAAATATACTTCTTTTATTTCGTATCAAACCTCACGGTTTTCTTGTGTTTAAATATTCAGGAAGAGTTAACATCATTTTTCTTACCTCGACGGAGAAGGTCCCTTAAGTCTTCTCAAGCACTGCGAAAAATAAAACAATATCTAGAGCATGCCACAACAGATGGTGTGATCTGTTATGCAGCGACAATTAACGTCTGACCAGAGACACTTCTTTTCTACCCCATATTCATCGCGACCAGATTTCCGGTTCTCACGCTCAAAAGATTTCCACCCTACTCTTTGGAGTCAACGGGTTGAACCAAGGGCCCAAAGGTGAACTCCGTAATGTCCAAAACATGTCAGTTTCGTCAAAATAATGGCCTACATGCGTCAATATCGCACCTGGTGTTTGAATTTCGGTGGGTGTGGCTGCGAGAAAAACCAACACCACTACTGTTTGATGATTAATTACATGATTGAAGGGAAGGGAGGAAGGTGACAAATGTCTCTTCTTAAAATTTCAAAACAGAAGAAGGAAAGAAGTGAGGAAAAAGTTTTCTCTATATCGGACAGCTGTTTTGCCTCATTTAGCATGTCTCCAAACACCTTATTGAAAGCCTATGGTTTTGGGGTCTTGGAAGCAGCACTGAGGGAGGTAACCGGGTTCGTCTCTAACTCTGTGTCATCCTGATCGACGATTTCAACATATCTAGTGTATATTTTGTTCCAATTGTTATAGAATTGATCCTACGGCAAGATAATACAACAATATAAATTTCGAATAAGTGGTCACTATAGAGTGTTCATAAAATAATTGACATTTATCTGAATTAGAAAATAAAATTCAAATAGAGGTAATTGCTGGATAAAAACAATGAAAATATAAGGTGTTGAAGGCAATATATACATCAAATGATTGAAAACATAATAACACATTGATTATTGAGTATTTCACGTATTGATACTATTGACCATTATATAGAGTATACACTGTATGGACAAGAAAGTTGTACCATATCATTCATAAATTGTTGATTATATTGATACAATTAAATACAGTTAATAAATTGCTATTACTAGAAATTTAAGGTATTCAGTCTATAAAAAATATCATTTTTATGTATTACTATCATGTCCTTGTACCACATGTTGTACAAACTCGAAAAAATGGCAGAGGGCGCAAATTCAAACATGGTGTATAAAAATCCTAAGGGGGAGGCCATAGCCGCTACTGCCTCTCGTGAAATTGTAATTATTTGCAGTATTATGTTACTCAGCCCTCCATTTTAAATTTAAATTTTATTTCTGGCCTTTAGTCATAGTTGTCACGGACAGGATAGCGTAGGTAAAAAATGATGGAACGAAGCCGGCTAGGCCTAGTTTGAAGATACCATCCCGGTAGTAGTATGTCAGGCTGCTCAGAGTGTACTTAGTAGCATTTTTTCTCGTGTACAAGAGCAATTTAATACCATTAATTACAACCAATAAGCTGGTCTGTACTATCTGCAACATAACCTAATACCATAGGATGGGCCAGTTCTCTACATCCTTCCAGACTGATTTCCAAGTATCTACTCCATGCGACAGATATAGTAATGCATGCAACATCACGCGCGTTATACAAGGTTGTATAAGTGTGTTTTGCTACTGAAATATACCATATCCAGAGGATAACTCCTTAATTACTTAGATTCTGTTTTCCACTTATTTTATTTTAGGATTAGTTACTACTGATTTTCTCAAGGTTAGCGAAAACTTAATCACATATACTCATAAAACATAGAAAAATAATGTTATAAATGCTCACCAGATTGAATACTGTCTTTGGAAGATCATACCTGTATTTGTTATTGCTTTTCTAGCCAATATTCTGACACTTTTATTATAATGTTTCACTAGGCAACTTCTTCCTAGGTCGACTGCCGCCACACCGTTGGATCTGAGTCAGACAAACAAAGAACAAGCGCATTCCGTTAAGACTTGAGAGAACAAAAGACAAACGCATAGCGTAGGCATTGTACAAACGTCTAATAGATGTATATTAGATATTCGCCGATAGACAATTTCCAGATATCGATCTCGATTATCTATTAGACGTATAATAGTTGTCGAACTTAAACCTTATACGTTATCTAGCTCTCTATACCTGCTTTAGATATCTGTTATCCATAACGTACTATGTGGGTAGTTGGCCCGAGCCTAGTTAGTAGGCACCATCGCGCATTTTCCTGGTATGCCGGAGAAAAAACTGTGAAAACCTTCTTCAGAATGGTCGGACGCTGGTATCGAACCTTGGACATCCCGAATAAGAAGTCAACTCTTTACCGGCCGTTCAGTTGTACATTGTTTTTGCAAACAGAGTTTATCATGAAATTCCAAACATAATAATCGACTTTTTTCTGAATTTGTTTCACTCCGTCTGTATGTTTCCCTCTACTAAAACAAAGGAAAATAGTTTGAATTAGAAGCATTTGACCCCAACAGACAGCACTCTGACCACTCTGATTCCTTACTTAGAATGGTGACATATTATTCAAAAGATAATATCGTCATTCAGGGTCAGACAACAGGAAGCGTGTATATACACAAACGTTTTACCCTTCACAATATTGCAGCCTTGCAGGAACGTCTAAAGAATGGCAGGTGCAAAGTTATGTTTGGCTTACCCTGTACTTTAACACAATCCGAATGTCAGCACAATTATAAACGTTTGAAATACATTTCTAAAGTTATTTATTTCCAGATTCTGATCATCACTGATGAAGCTATCAGGGAAACAGTGTTGTGATGTAAATGCAGTAAACCTAAACTTGTAAACTTGCAACTTCGATTTTCTCGTTCGCCTGATATTATTATTAACAATTAATTATGAAAAGTGAATTTTCTGCAAAGATCAAAAGCTTTGACAAATTTCTGGTTACTTGATTTCGCTAAGTCACTACAATAAACTATTAGTTAGGAGATAATCACCTATTTCCTATTTTCTTTATCTTATAATGTTCAAATTCGTTAATGACTGAGCCTAGAAACATGAAATAAACGTCGTTTCGAAGCCCTTACAAAGAGGAATGTAACATTTCAGTACAACCTTCAACACCACCATCCTCTTCACTTTTTCGAAATTTTTTTTTTTGCTAGGTGAAATAGATATACAAATAAATTCTCGTAATAACAAATGCAAACCTAGATATGGACGGGCCGAAGTCCAAAGTTACTAGACTGGCCCAAATAAAAAATAAAGTTTAGGCGAAATAGAGCTGAACTAGTAGTAAAGACCGAGCAATGTGATCCGAGATCCGGGTACCCGGTTCCAAGATCCGGATCTGAAAACCGGTTCCAAGATCCGGATCCGGGAAGTAAGGATCCGGATCCAACTGCCCATCCCTAATTTAAATGTATTTCCCCCTGCGTACATATTGAACGAATTCTTTAATTTTGCGTTCACTGATTTTTAATTAACTATATTAATTTTGAAATAATATTGGCTGAATTCAATTTTCGTAATTTGATGTACTTTCTACAAATATAGTTCGGAATAAACATTCCAATTTCAATGTAATTTTACTATTCAAATAACTCTTCGCCATTGCATTTTTAAGGCTGTAATTGTTTATCGAAATTCAAATGTGCCTGATACAGAAAGAAGTTTTTCGTGTTACAAAGCTTTTCTACCGGGCATCCTGACTGAGGTTTTCTCTGGTGTTCCTGAGTCACTCCAGGAAAATGATGGAGCAGCACCTTGAATAAGACCAGGGCTGATCCCTTCCAAAACTCCTCCCCCTTGTTGTTAATATTCCGCGTGGAGTTACAGAAATTGGCTGTGTTTGGATTTTTTAAATAAAATTATATGCTAGTAAGTAGCAGTAACATTTAATTCTTATTCAATTTTTCATAATATGTAGTATAACTATATGTAGTATAAAGCATTATTTGTTATATGTTCCAAAACAACAAAATTTTATTTATTACTAGTTTTTCTCACCTAAGAGCATATGAATATACAAATTAGCCGCATTGCTTTCCGTATAGTACTAAATATAGAACGTAATATAGTCATTTCTGTGTAATTAGTAGTTTTTAATCATAGATTATGTTATGCTTTGATCATTTTAAACATAAAAAAAATTTTACTTTTTTAAACAGATAAATAAATATTTTATAAAAATAATTTAAGCACACAAAAACCCGGGCCCTAGTTTAATAATTAATATTTTCTTTATTATTCTGTGTTATTGTCAACTGAACATCATTAACTTAAAGCACACTTCATACATAGGAAACACGATTGTCAGAAGAAGTGAATACAGTTGTTCACGAGTAGCTTCTCAAAATATGTATACATTGAACAAGAAACTGACGTATACAGAAAATATTAAACATATTTCAATATAAATAAATTAATAGATAGGATAATGTCAATATAGAATCGCATTGAAGACAATACTAGCCAATGTAAATGACTAGTATATGGTAATATGTTGAAAACATCATCAACAAATCAGTCACTGTAGCACCCGGGAATCGAAGCCTGGTTTATCAGTTGTATGCCAGGTAGTCCAGTACGTAGCGAATCCCCACCCCCGTGGAACCTACAGGACTAAACGAAACCGACTGTTCCTGGTAGTTTTCATCATGAGAAAATAGATTTCAGATGTTAACTTGAGAGAAAAGTGGCCTTAAGATCCTATATCCAAGATGGCCGACTTAAGTACACATGTATATTTCGAAAGTATGCCCAACCCGAACCGTTGGAGCTAGAGAAACAAAAGTTGACATGAAGGAGTAACATTAAGAGTAGGTTATGAGAAAAATACGAAACGTAGAAAAAGTCGCCATCTTGAATCCAATATGGCCGACTAATGTATGAATGAAACTTATTCTCGACTCAAATTGCTCGAGCTATAGAAAAGACTGGGGAACTACAGGGGAGTACGCTACATACTAGCCTAATAGTGTATTTTACTATGACAAAGTATTGCATGGCCTATAGTTCTAATAAATTGTAAACCTATTACAATTGTGTCTTAGAGGTCCCGACGTCTGTAACGTGCTGAGTTCCACGATTTGAAGAGGGTTAGTGATGAGCAAAAGCAAGACCAAGACCAAGACCAAGACCGTAGCGGTCTTGGTCTTGATCTTGCACACCCAGATCTTGGTCTTGGTCTTGCATCGGTATCCCTGATCTTGGTCTTAGTCTTGATCTTGTGCACCCAGTCTTGGTCTTGGTCTTGCTTGCAAGAGTCTTGCAAGTCTTGCTTTTAATAAAAATATACCTTTCATACGTAAATTTTACAACGGATATAGGGAATAGTAAAAGCTATGCGTATCATTGCCTACCTTAATGCGTCAGTAGTAAAGGAAATATGTTTTAATGTATTGTTCATCTTCATGTAAGTAAACAGAATAGAAGTTCAATTTCGCTTTAATTTGAACAACTTCACTCACGTTTTACTATTTTACTTTTAGTTTACTTGCTGTTTTAGGCACACAACTATGTTTCGTAAGTTTCGGCAGAATGCAATCATGCATTATCGAAAATGATGTCCAAAATAATTTACACATTGAAGTTTTCACCTTGTAACAATCCATAGAATTGTGCTCTCTGTCATTTTCTAGTCGCTGTTCCAATTATTTACCATTCTCCGTGCTCCAAGTAAGTTCCAAAAGAAGACCAAACATACACGGATATTGTGTTTAACTAAAACTTACAAAGGAACTCTTTTTGCTGTTCAGAGAGATTTGACTTCGGACATGTCTTTGGACCTTATTTGAAGCACATAGATAGCGTAAATAACACGCATAGACTCGCACTCTGTCATATATTTGTGCCCCGAATAAGTCGAGTCGTGTAATTTGAGTGACTTTTAAGCAGAAAAATCGAACTTGAAGATGAAAGAAACTTTATATTAACTAAATGAGTTATCAGATGTATTTCCGTAGGTACTTTTACATGTAGAACACAAATTTAACCATGACAATGTTCGCATATTAAATGTGTTTTATACAAACTCCAGTTTATGATTGAAAATGAACAAAATTCCGTAGAAAGTAATGCCGTAAGGGGACAACAATACAACTGGGGGAAAGGGGAAGGGCGGCCAGGGGATTATAAATACATAAAAATAATAATGGTTTCTAATACCTTTTGGGGGGCTAGGGCGCTTGAAATCGCTAAACCACTGATCGACTACACGGTTATTTAATGCGGACATTTTAAATAATACTTATGACATGTCTATTTTCAATTTGAATTTTTCCTTTCGTTCGTACATTTTTCCATCCCTTCTCCTCTTTGGTGTGTAATTCCGGAACAAAATTGCAACACTCTCGCTTTTCCTGCGCTCTCTTCGTTTTAGCGATGAGCAAAAGTAAGACCAAGACCAAAACCAACACCGTAGCGGTCTTGGTCTTGCACACCCAATCTTGGTCTTGGTCTTGCATCGGTATCCCTGGTCTTGTTCTAGGTCTTGGGAGAGCAGTCTTGGTCTTGCATGCAAGAGTCTTGCAAGTCTTGCTTTTAAAAAAAATATACGTTTCATATGTAAATTTTACAACGGATATAGGGAATAGTAAAAGCTATGCGTATCATTGCCTGCCTTAATGCGTCAATAGTAACGGAAATATGATTTAATGTATTGTTTATTTTCATGTAAGTGTACAGAATAGAACTATCGAAGTTCAATTTCGCTTTAATTTGAACAACTTCACTAACATTTTATTATTTAACGTTTAGTTTACTTGATGTTTTAGGCACACAACTATGTTTCGTAAGTTTCCACAGAATGCAATCATGGGTTATCGAAAATGATGTCCAAAATAATTTACACATTGAAATTCTTATCTTGTAACAATCCATAGAATTGTGCTCTCTGTCATCTTCTAGTCACTGTTATTTACCATTCTCCGTGCTCCAGGTAAGTTCCAAAGGAAGACCAAACATACACGGATATTGTGTTTAACTAAAACTTACAAGGGAACTATATTTCCTGTTCAGTGAGTTTTGACTTCGGACCTTATTTGAAGCATATAGATAGCGAGAATAACGCACACAGACTCGCACTCTGTCATATATTTGTGTCCCGAATAAGTTGAGTTGTGTAATTTAAGCGACTTTTAAGCAGTAAAATCAACCTTGAAGGTGAAACTTTATATTAACTAAACAAGTTATCAAATGCATTTCCGTAGGTACTTTTACGTGTAGAACACAAATTTTACCATGATAATGTTCGCAAATTGAATGTTTTTTATACAAATTCCAGTTTATGATCGGAAATGAACAAAATTCCATAGAAAGTAATGTCGTAAAGGAACAACAATAAAACTGTGGGAAAGAGAAACGTGGGAAAGAGAATATAAATACATAAAAAATAATGGTTTCTAATACCTTTTGAGGTGTCTAGGGCGCTTCCAATCGCTAAACCACTGATCGACTACACGGTTATTTAATGCGGACATTTTAAATAATACAATTTGAATTTTTACTTTCGTACGTACATTTTTTCATCCCATCTCCTCTTTGGTGTGTAATTCCTGAACAAAATTGCAACACTCTCGCTTCTTCTGCGCTCTCTTATTTTACGAACATTTTCAATACCCCTTACCATACAAACATTATCATAACTATATTACAAACTAAAATTATAATTAATAATTAGAACAGTAAACATTTTTCAAAATACTTACGAAAATTAATTGTCGTCTGTCATGTCACATCTTATATTTGTTTCAAATATCTTATTTAACATAGACGCTTACTATTAATTTTTTTATTAAAGTTAAATATTTTAAGTAACTGTGGTAAGCAGAAGAAAACGCAACTGATTTGATATTTTTTATAAATATTCGAAATTGAACTTTAAAATGAAAAAGTTAAACAATAATACTAATTATAGTGAATTGACAAGTTCCAAAAATGAAAATAAGCACAATGAATTGTTTTTCAATTTAAACAGACTTCACTTTCTTTGATTTTTCATTAAAAAGTGATTCAATGAATTTGTTCCCCATCATTTCACGTTTTCGTATTTTATTTAAAGATAAATGTAAATAAACATTAAGTTCGTTAGTATTATTTAGGTTTTTAAAGTTCAACAAACGAATTCTAATTTTACTTATAATTACAAATTACTTACTACAAACGTTATCATTGTAAAGTTCCTTTTTTTAAAGAACTAACTTTAAGAACGTAACGGAGCCCCCAGGCCTTGCCGAGATCGCCAAATTGCGAAACCGCTGGGCATCGGAACGATTTTGCTACGCATCTCCATGAGGTCCACTCGCTCTTTTGCTATGCTCGCTCCAGCGCTTCGCTTCTTTCTTAAAAACCGTGTAGTCGATCAGTGATTTAGCGATTTCAAGCGCCCTAGGCCCCCAAAGCCTATTAGAAACCATTATTTTTTATGTATTTATAATCCCTTGCCCCTTCCCCTTTCCCGCAGTTGTATTGTCGCTCCTTTATGTCATTACTTTCCATGGAATTTTGTTAATTTTTGATCATAAACTGGAGTTTGTATAAAAAACATTCAATTTGCGAACATTTTCATGGTGAAATTTGTGTTCTACACGTAAAAGTACCAACGGAAATGCATCTGATAACTCATTAAGTTAATATAAAGTTTCACATTTAAGGTTGATTTTACAGCTTAAATGTCGCGCAAGTTACACGACTCGACATATTCGGGACGCAAATACTGTATATGACAGAGTGCGAGTCTATGCGTGTTATTTTCTATATGCTTCAAATAAGGTCCAACTCGAAAAACATGTCCGAAGTCAAAACTCGCTGAACAGCAAGAAAGGTTTCCTTGTTAGTGTTGTTGTTTGCGTCTAAGAAGCACTAATGTCAACAAACCCAGAAAATTGACCATAATGGGACTGACTAGTCATGGCTCCCCGAGCTCTGGCACAAAAGTGATAGAAAGTATAATTACTTACAAATTTGAATTTGAATTTATTTAAACCTAACAGGCATCTATGGCCAAGGCTTGAGACAACAATGGGAAAGTTAGTTGCCAGGGCTTTGAGTTAAGGTACCATCCCACCATTCGCCTGGTGGGACTGAGGAAAACTCTAGAAAACCTTAGTCAGGATATCTCGGTAAAATTTCTTACGAGTTTGTGGACCAATACTTTTCTGTTGAACAAATGTATCAAAGTAAACCTGCTGAATTTAAAGCATTTCTGTGCTCAATACAAGCTCACACGCCTGTTACCTCTAGTTTACTCTAAAGTAACTTTCGAATTGCATCCAAAACCATAGCCCACATCTAGTAATATTCCATCCGACTTTATCTACAAGTGACGAACAATTACCGAGTGTACTGCAAAAACCGTTGTTTTATTCAGACTCAATTCTCCGTAACATAAAACAGAACTCGGTTTTCAGTAACACATATCAACAAACATTTTATAAAATCGACTAGTAGCTTAGAACACAAAGACTTGGTTACACAAATCAGTACAGACTGCGAAATGACCATAATCCACCTTTATCTGAATCAATAGCTCATACCACGACAGACCTAACATCAGAAAAGCCAGGACATCAGACTTACTTTTACCCTTTATCCAAATTATCCTTAAGGGGAATGTGAAGCTATGATCTTCAACAAGAGATGGCAGCACTATCTGCGTATGTGTCTAATGTATTTTTATCGTTGCACGAAATTTCAATGCTGCTCCTACAAATTCAATCCTAGAGAGTTCAGACTTTCAATGAAGAAAGTTCATAAGTAATTCAAAAGTTCTCTCCGTGCCGATTTTTCATTTTCTAACTTGTTCATTGTTGAAATCGTTTCATTGTTATTATGTCCATAACAATGAAACTCTTTCAACAAGAAAGAAAATGAAAAATCGGCACAGGTCGAACTCTTGAATTACTTATCAACTTTCTTCCCTGAAGGTTTGAACTCTCTAGGATTGGATTTGTAGGAGCAACATTGAAATTTCGTGCAACGATAAAAATACATTAGATACATACGGAGATAGTGCTGCCATCTCTTGTCGGAGATCTTTTCTTCACTTAGCCCTTAACAGAAACTTTTTCCTTCTATTGTAAGTTTAGTGTACAGTGTAAGTTTAGTATGTTACAGTAAAAGCGGCATAATTCTCAGATCCACTTACACGGTTTGCACAATTGCAAGCCTACTCCAGCGGTATTTTTACAGAAGCCAAAGAAATTCAAGTGAAGAATATAATGATTTCCCCTTCCTTTCCACGTTTTAAAAATATTCAATTAGTGCGTGTGCAAGACTCTTGCAGGTGGTCTTGGTCTTGCAGGTATGGTCTTGATCTTGGTCTTGCATGTAAGACCAAGACCAAAACTGCAAGACAAAGACTCTTGCGCTCATCACTACTTCGTTTACCTACATTTTCAATGCCCCTTATCATACAAACATTATCATAACTATATTACAAACTAAAATTATAATTAATATTTAGAACAGTAAACATTTTTCAAAATACTTACGAAAATTAATTCTCGTCTGTCATGTCACATCTTATATTCGTTTCAAATATCTTATTTAACATACACGCTTACTAGTCTGATTTTATAATTTTTATAAATATTCGAAACTGAACTTTAAAGTAAACAGTTAAATAATAATACTAATTATAGTGAATTAACAAGTTCTAAAAATGAAAATAAGAATAATGAATTGTTTTTCAATCTAAACAGTTTTCAATTTCTTTGATTTTTGATTAAAAGTAATTCAATGAATTTGTTTTCCATTATTTCACGCTTTCGTCTTTTATTTAAAGATAAATGTAAACAAATCAAGTCTGTTATAATTATTTCGATTTTTAAAGTTCAACAAACGAATTTTTATTTTACGTATAATTACAACATATTTTTTACAAACTTTATAATTGTAATATTCCTTTTCTTAAAGAACTAACATTAAGAAAGGAACGGAACCCACAGGCCTTGCCGAGGTAGCCAAATTGCGAAACCGCTGGGCATCGGAACGATTTTGCTACACATCTCCATGAGGTGCACTCGCTTTTTTGCTATGCTCACTCCAGCGCTTAGCTTCTTTCTTAAAATCCATGTAATCGATTAGTGGTGTAGCGATTACAAGCGCCCTAGACCCCCAAGACGTATTAGAAACCATTATTTTTATGTATTTATAATCTCCTGACCCTCCTTCCCCTTTCCCATAGTTGTATTGTTGTTCCTTTACGGCATTACTTTCTTTGGAATTTTGTTCATTTACGATCATAAACTCGAGTTTGTATAAAAAAAAACATTCAATTTGCGAACATTTTCATGGTGAGTTTTGTTCTACAGGTAAAAGTACCTACGGAAATGCATCTAATAACTCATTTAGTTAATATAAAGCTCCACCTTCAAGGTTGATTTTACTGCTTAAAAGTCGCTCACATTACACGACTCGACTTATTCGGGATACAAATATACGACAGAGTGCGAGTCTATGCGTGTTATTTTCGCTATCTATATGCTTCAAATATGGTCCAAAAACATGTCCGAAGTCAAAACTCGCTGAACAGCAAAAAGGGTTGTTTTCGTCTAAGAAGCACTCATGTCCACAAACCTAGACAATTGACGATATTGAGACTAATCAAGCGAGCTCTGGCAGAAGAGTGATAGAAAGTATAATTACTTAGAAATTTGAATTTGAATTTATTTAAGCCTAACAGGCATCTATGGCCAAGGCTTGGGACAACAATGGGAAAGTTAGCGGCAAGGGCTTTTATTTAAGGTACCATTCCAGCATTCACCTGGTGGGACTGAGAAACATTCTAGATAACCTCAACCGGGATGGCCGGTCGCAGGATTCCATCCACGGGCCTTCCGAATGCGGCGCCAGCACTCTAGCAACTGATCTACGGCCGCTCGGTAAAATTACTTACGATTCTGTGGACCAATACTTTTCTGTTGAACAAACGTATCAAAGTAAACCTGCTGAATTTAAAGCATTTCTGTGCTCAATACAAGCTCACACGCCTGTTACCTCTAGCTTACTCTAAAGTAACTTTCGAATTGCATCCAAAACCATGGCCCACATCTAGTAATATTCCTGGTCCCGACTTTATCTACGAGTGACAAATAATTACCAAATGTACTGCAAAAACTGTTGTTTTATTCAGACTCAATTTTCTGTAGCATAACACATAAAACAGAACTCAGTTTTCAATAATACATATCAACAGACATTTTATAAAATCGACTAGTAGCTTAGAACACAAAGATTTGGTTACAGAAATCAATACAGACTGCGAACTGACCACAATCCACCTTTATATGAATGAATAGATCATACCACGACAAACCTTACATCAGAAAAGCCAGGACATCAGACTTACTTTTGCCCTTTATCCAAATTATCCTTACGGGGAATGTAAAGCCAAGATCTCCGACAAGAGATGGCAGCACTATCTCCGCATGTGTCTAATGTATTTTTATTGTTGCACGAAATTTCAATGCTGCTCCTACAAATTCAGTCCTAGAGAGTTCAGACTTGCAGGGAAGAAAGTTCATAAGTAATTCAAGAGTTCTATCCATGCCGATTTTCATTCTCTATCTTGTTCATTGTTGAAACTGTTTCATTGTTGTTATGCCTATAACAACGAGAAAGAAAATGAAAAATCGGCACAGATAGAACTCTTGAATTACTCATCAACTTTCTTCTCTGAAAGTTTGAACTCTCTAGGATTGAATTTGTAGGAGCAACATTGAAATTTCGTGCAACAATAAAAAATAAATTGGACAGATACAGAGATAGTGCTACAATCTCTTGTCGAAGATCTTTTCTTTACATGGCCCTTAACAGAAACTTTTCCCTTCTATTGTAAGTTTAGTGTACAGTAGTGTACAGCGTAAGTTTAGTATGCTACAGTAACAGCGGCATGATTCTCAGATCCACTCAAACGGTTTTGCTCAAATCAAACTTCACCTTCACTCCAGCGGTATTTTTACAGAAGCCAAAGAAATTCAAGTGAAGGATATAATGATTTCCCCTTCCTTTTCACGTTTTAAAAATATTCAAATAGTGTGTGTGCAAGACTCTTGCAGGTCTTGGTCTTGCATCCCTTGGTCTTGGTCTTGGTCTTACATCGGTATCCCTGGTCTTGGCCTTGGTCTTGGTCTTGCATGCAAGCCCAAGACCAAAACTGCACGTCCAAGACTCTTGTGCTCATCACTAAAGAGGTTATAAATTTTAATATCATGGCCATAAAACGACGTGTCAGTGGAGCACGTAGCGAAGATAAAGAGAAGAAAAGCAATTTTGCATAATTAACCCTGACGAAATCAATCACAGCTCCTTCACTTAAATTTGTGACGTGAAGGATTCAGAATAACAAATAAACTTTTTAAAGAAATATCCGCGATAGACGGTTACTACAACTCACCCTGACTAAACACAGAATGACTGCTTTATAAAAAGGTTTACCAAATGAAATCGGAGAACATCGCGGATGTTATCAAAGATTCACAATGAACTTGAATAGACTTGAAGAAATTTCAGTCTGCACCATCGTCGTGGAAACATCACTATGCCCGTATGAAGTCCTCAGAACAGCAAATATTTGATCCGAACTGCATTTTCTGTACCGGTAATATAATTGGCAAAGTTCAAGTTACCATCGTTGGCGTTCGAACAACTCAGGACACATTATCATTTGAAAGAAACTGTTGGAAAACAGTGCTTGAAGTTGCTGAACTGAAGAAAGATGACAAATTTCTTCGCCGCATTAGAGGATATGACCTGTTCACTAAACATCATCTTAAATGCCGAAAGCAGTACACTATGAATTCTCAGTATTGGAGAAGTGGTTATACTGCTAGTGTCACAAAACAGCGTGAATTGGAAGCAGCATACAACATGGCTTTCCAACATGTCGTTGAGTGTATGAAGAAGACGGTAATAGAAGAACGACAAGTTCTTCAAATGTCTTCCCTTTGCCTTATATACGGTATATATCCAAACTAAATGAAAATAATTTTGCAAATGACAAACAGCGAGCAGACAAGAAACCTCACCCAAAGCTCCAAAATCGTCCAGAACTTGTACTTCTTGTTTTTACAAAAACAAATCACCCATTGTTGGTTTTCCTTTATACCGTGTGTTTTGTAAAAGCATTTCAGTCGAAGAAGCGATCTCTAGAATCAACTTATTGGTTTCAAGAGACATTCTGAAAGATGCACCTTATTTCTAAGGGACATCGTAATGAGAGCATATGAAGAACATGATGAGCTACCATGGCCTCCACCACCATCTTATTTCGAAGTTAAAGGTGGAGTAGTGATGCTAATTTGCTTTTTCTTCTCTTTATCTACGCTACGTGCCCCACTGACACGTCGTTTTATGGCCATGATACTAAAATTTATCCCCTCTTCAAATCGTGGAACTCAGCACATTATAGACGTTGTGATCTCTAAGACACAACTGTAATAGGTTTACAATTTATTAGAACCGTAGGCCATGAAATACTCTGTCTTAGTAAAATACACTACTAGGCGAGTATGTAGCGTAATCCACCTGTGTTTCTCCAGTTGTTTCTATAGCTCGAACAGTTTGAGCCAAGAATACGTTTCATTCATATTTTAGTTGGCCATATTGGATTCAAGATGGTCAGTTATTCAACGTTTCGTATTTCTCTCATAACCTACGCTTAATGTTACTCCTTCATGCCAATTTTTGTTTCTCTAGCTCCAACGGTTCGCGCTTGGCATACTGTCGAAATACACATATGTACTTAAACCATCTTGGCCGCCATCTTCGATTTAGAGTCTTACCACCATTTTTTCTCGTGTTAACATCTGAAATCTGTTTCCTCGTGGTAAAAACTACCAGAAACATCCGGTTTTGTTTAGTCCTGGCTGGCGGTGTTCACAGGGGAGTACGCTACATTCTCGCCCAAGGTGGCAGGTGTTCTACCATTGAACTATCGACGCAACGACCGACTTCCCTGTATATTTGAAATTCGTCTAACCTCAGCTAAACCATTGTATCACTGATGATATACAGTGCCAAGGTACTCCCCTCCTTGTGAATATTTTAATTGAGGAATCTTTATGGAATACCAGGTCAGAGGAATATCCAATGTGCAAGATAAATCGGTCGTTGCGGCAACAGTTCAATGGTAGAAAACCGCTGGCATGCAACATGCAACTTGAGGTCCCGACATCGATTCCTGGTCTCTGCAATGACCTACCTTTCTTTCTTCATTTTTATTAACCTATAATTAGTTTCACAAAATCTGTAGGGGGAGGAGGAGCAAGGCGAAAATATGAAGCAGAGCGAATAATGAAATTTACAACCTTTTAATAAGGGATGACAGTAAAACTCCTTTGTAGATTGTGACGTCACTAGTGAAGAAACAAAAGGTTGTCGAGATTGAACGCCTGTGTGTTGTACAGTAAAGGAAAGAAAATACGCGATTCAGAAAATTTTTCAATGTGTCGGTTTTTCAACATCATTCCCCAGTTTTTTTTTTTGTTTTTTTTTTTGAACGCATGATGAACGAATAATGTACAACCTTAGCTTTGATATCATACTTCAAAGTAATTACAGCTATTGCGTACGTGCAGAATAGAAAGTCTTCTTTCTAAGTGGTATCTTGGGTAAAGTGAATAATTCTTCCGGGGCAAAGCGAATAATGATGTTCTTATGTGGTAAAATTCCTTTGCTTTTACGTTACTACTAAATATGTACTGTAATTATATATTTTCTAGCTGAATAATAATTTGGAAGTCGTTCTTAATTTGAATTTGAGGGTATGATTTGTCTTTTGTGCTTTTGTGCTTAACCCAGAATTTCTGTGTGTAAATTTGTGTTGATTCATTTAACCCCCCTACTGTGATCCGCGAATAAACTGTACTATTTAAGAATGTTAATATTATTATTTGTATATAGATTTTGTTCGCCATTCTTGTACTGCCACTTGGAAGAATTGTCAGAGAATTACGTTTAATTTATTGTACGTACTTTTAGTAGCTGTTTAAAGCTGTTAAAGTTGAGTGATCCGTTCCTCCCCCCTCCCCTTCCTCTATGGAAATTGGATGTGAATTGGATACACCAGACACAAGCAGGATTTTCCTAATTCAGCTCATCAGACAATATCCGAAATGGTACCTATCAACTAGGCGAAGGCCGACTCTTCGCCACATCCTTTCCGCTACTTTATGTCGGATTGAGTCAAAGATGGCTAAATACCGTAAATAGCAATTAAAATTCACGAAATGGCCAGTAACAGTTGTTAACTTTTGCAGGTATGAAATTTACTTTGTGATAACTCTCAATTTACAAAATTTTGCAACCATTGAAACTGAACGAGCGTGAAAACAGTCATTTTATATCATCTCATAATAATCGATAAAATAAGGCATGCTAATGACAAACTCTAAGAAATTGACTTTTTTTGTAGTACTGTTAGTGTGCAACAAACGACTCAACGATTCTCCTTTTTCTCTTTACGCTTTTCAATATGCAATTTCTATATCCTATTTTCACTAGTCGAATGCTAGTGAAAAAGTGGAAGGCAACTGCTCCCGCTCGCCCCAATAATCGTCGCAAATGGATACCATGAGAAAATGCAAAAAACACGTATTTCGTTGTTTTGAGAAAATAACTTTTGCAGCTAAAGAGATAAAACCTCTGATCCTCTGAGGATAGACACTAGGTGGAAGCAACTCAAAATTATAAAATTGCAAGAGGGTCCAGTAATACAATGTGTGAAAGATATTGCTAACTAGCTAACGAAATCTGTGATTTACGGAACTCTCAAGCTCATCACCGCAGTAACAAAAGTTGGCCATTGGATCCTTGTTGAGATCAAACTAGCTTTCATCACGAACACCTGTCTCTCAAAGATTCTTTCAATGATTGTTCTGCCAACGAAGTATAGGTCTTCCCAACAGCCTGTTTCCCTCTGGCTTCCCAACTACAGTGGAATATAATTCATCTTAATTGTCCTGACTTCATTCATCTTACAACATCGGCTGAATTATACAGTCTGTGGAGTTCTTCATTATGCAGTTTATGATCTCTTTCTTAGTTGTTATGTTTATATTCACTTAATCTTCTATTTCCGCATGTATTTTGTTTTCTCTACGTTAACCTGTGGAGCTACTCATGGCAAGCTTTTATCGGCGTAAATGAGTAGTTCGTTAAAGCCATTCGGTGTTAGTCAGTTTTCCAGAAAAACCCTTGGTTGTGGTTAATAAAGAAAATTGTTCAAATAGGGCTCAAGCAAAGTTTAATTTGATCAAATGTTTGTTTAAACGCATTTGATTAGCATTAGTGATAAAATAATATGGTACCGAGTGAGACTCGAATACGGGTCCAGCTAGTTGGCAGCTCGATGCTTTATCTACCACACCACAATCTTTGTTGGCTGAAGGAAAGTGGAATTCTGTTCATTTATACGAAATCCTTTAGAGCTTGAAATTTCCAACACTATAACTCGTATTACTGTACCATAATGCCTACTGTACGTTTATTAACGATAATAATTATCGCATTCAAGTGTTTCTTCGTATCCTACGTCAATATCGAGGGTAACAAATACGTTCTAAAAGTCAGAACATATACTTTGTTTAGTAACAACCAAACATACTGATGGGGCAGGCAGAAAAAAAAATATTTTTTTCTTTGGTCATGATTACAATGTCAAAGTATGTTTGCATGCAAATTTTGATCAATTGAGCGTAATTATGTCGGGAGATATCGATGATATAAAAGTGAAATTCTTCTGTATATAAAGATAAGACAAAATGAATTGTATGTGCGGTAACAGCATCTTCTCTATATGATACCCCTGTGTAGATAATATGTTTACCTAGGTCCTGAAATGTATTGACCGCTTTTGAAAACTTAACAATTAACTATAATGCTGTTTCAGTCTTGGGTAAGTTACTTGTAAAAGTGTAACGCGTTACAAGTTACTTTACTTTCCCTTAAAATGTAACGCGTTACTTGACCCAGAAAAGTAACTGTTACTCTACTTCAAAAGTAACGCTTTAGTAACGCGTTACTTTTAGGTTCGAAACTTTAAATATGAAAAAAAAAAACATATTGCTAATATTTCAATTTTCCGTACTGCTACTACTACCACTATTATTGTTTTTATTATTATTATTATTATTATTGCACATTCTTATTTTCCCCAATCATTGCACGTTCTGAATCGCTTTCTGTAGATGAAAGAACAAATTCTTACTTGACAGCTATATGAACATTTTCTTATAATGTAACACTGACTAAAATGCCATACTGCGTTTAGAAAAAAATGACTGCTTATTATCATTCTGCTAAACTAATTATATAATAATAATAATATTGTTATGTAAAATTAAAAATACAGAATATGGAGAAGCATTACACTAAAACTAATTAAATGAGAACACATGAACTGGAGGTGAATCAAAACTTACCAGTAACTCTAAAATAGATACATGAGTTTTAAAGCTAGTTGTTCTAAACTCTATAATCAACGGAACTCTAGGATACGAAAACTGATCTGATAGAAATCCAATATCACATACCATCAGCAAACTATTTTCTAGTAATAAAGTACTCCGTCACAGTTTATTCATATTAACCCCTTACTGTATATCGTTAATTATGGCACACATCAAACACATCCACAGTAATATATATATATATATATATATATATATATATATAGCAACTATAAACAATGCGCTATTATTGAAATGTTATACTGTACTGTAAAAAAGTGTTCACTTTTTGTACTCGTAAATTGCAGCGACTTTTGATTACTTGTTTTACATATATATATATATATATATATATATATATATATATATATATATATGTGTGTGTGTGTGCAACAGGAGTGCGAAATGTGTACAACACGTGTGAGAAATGTGCACGACTTGCATCCTTGGAAGTTTCTGCACATTTCTCACACAGTTTGAACTCCTGTTGCGCACATAGATACATGTAAAACAAGTAATCAAAAGTTGTTGCAGTTTACGCGTACAAAAAGTGTAGGATTTTTTACAGCGTGTATTGCACTATTTATAGTTGCTGTAGCATAATGTAAACATCTTTGTTGACAAATAAAAATATTTTGAAAAGTAAAAAAAAAATATTTATACTAACCATGATTCTTAATTCATCATTTATAAGGATAATCATATCCTGTAAAACAGTTTACAATATTTTTAACATCGAAGTCTTGACGTTTCGCTGATTAACTTTGAACTAAACTGCCTTGAGTTAGCTTGTAACTGCATCCCCTATTGGTAGAAGCCGGTCACTTATACTAAAACCCTTAATCTATTGAGAAAATTGAATCCTATCTTTTTTCTTACTTTGTTGCAATTGAAACATTTTTTTAAGAGATTGTAACTTCTAATGTCTCCACAAGTATAAACAGAATAGCATTATACAACTTTCATATATTTCACAAATAACAAGAATACCAAGCGAAGTAGTGCAATGAAAGCGTTCTTCGTATTCGGGATATCTCGTTCCTATCACGGAGTTGGCCGTCCCACTTGACCGTGGGACCTTGACCGTGGGACCGTGGGAAGTATTTTCACCTTGACTGTGATGGGAGACAACCATCCAAGAGGGTCAAACATCTTTGCACTTGCAGACAGTATTCCTCGTTTTGTAATAGCAAGATTGAGATTTGGGGGAGCAACCACGAAAGAAAACTGATCACATCCAGTGTGCCACGACACACCCAGAGTTTTTATTGACTCATCCCCCTGAAAGCACCGTGCAATGTCCAAATCTCGCATGTTTGCATAGACTACCTGTAACACATGTGGCTCACTTGAGGCCCACTTCTACCTGTTTAAGTCGGCGCACAGCTTCCTCACGCGAGCTGCCAAGGTCACTGCGATTGTCGCGAAAAGGCAACTATACAATGTACTTTCCCGATATCTCTCGCGTGAGAATTCACAAAATGTTCTTCACATTGCATTTCCTCCCTAGTCAGAGGAGAGGATGTTGGCACTTCCTCCAATTCCCAGAACTTGTTTAGTTCTTCATTGGAACGGAGAACAAAAAGGCACGGAGTCCCGAATAGCGGCAATGTCTTTCACCACACGAAAGCACTCCAGCCCACAGTTTGGCGCCGATTCGAGTTCTTCGATCCGGCCCAAGGAGGACCATTAATGTTCCTTACACGGAAGCTGCTGAAGAACTTGATTGAAAGACAGAAATGGGGATAGACCCAATATATATTGATTATGTATTATATACAAAAGATGGAAGATATACACAATTACGTTTGTATTTACAATGCCGCCCACACATATACAAATACACACACCGATTATAGACGAGACTCGCTTGTTACAGCACTCAAGGGTCACTTCTCACTGCCCTTTTCTGTTCTTTTACTGTCCACTTGCTTCTTCCTTCCAACCCTCCTCCCTCTTCCTACCTTCTGCTCTGGTTTTCTGTAGCAGGACGAGGGTGACTTGAGACCACACACACACACATACATGGTATCCAAATTCTTGTCACACAGTCACGGACCACAGAAAGAATTTCTTCGATTACAGTTTAGTCTTTGAAAGAACCCAAATACAAAGTAGAGACAAAAACACAATATAATAAAATGATTATAAAACACACAAATTTAGATCTCCAACACATATGATATCCCCTGTGTATATGTTTAAGGCCTGAAAAGTGTTAACTGCTTTTGTTATGCCAGCGATTAGTTATAATGATGTTTTCCGTGGGAGTACGTTTTGCCTAGGCATTTAAAACCCCCTATGTATCTGTTAACAGGCAATAATTACCACCTTTTTCATCATAACAATGCTTTTTTTGTAGAGGGTACATCCCGCCTAGGCAAATTATACCCTACTTAGCTTTACTTCTTGGGCAGGTAAGAATTACCCTCCATCAAAAATGCCGACATTTTCAGGGGGTACGATTTGCCTAGGCATTTTGTACCGGGGGTTAACTTTTGCCGGGGGTATTTCTTGCCTGTTACACCGGCTCCTTCTGCCGCAATACACAGTGCACCCTTTGCAACTGCTGTGAGTAGAGGTCAGCAGTGATGGTCTGACCAGGTGGAAGGAGCTTGTAATAATGCACCACTTAGCGAGAAGCCCACCATACAGCGAGCATAACTTTATGTGGGTGCAGAGGTGGTCTTGAGGTGTGAGGAACAGCGTCACGTGGCGTCAACAAATGTCTGGTACGCTTGAGAGTGTCATAGAGGACCCACTTTTCGTCACCAGTGAGCAAGCGATCAAATATGTGTGTGTTAAGGTGCCGAGTTAGCAAGGACAAACAGGCTGTCACTCGTTGTTCCTTGTTGGCTGCCGACAATGTGTGGGGTACCCACTTGCTTAACCTGTATGACTTCCCTATCACATGCAGGTGCAGTCTGACTGTTTCAGGGGAAACATGGAAGCTTTCTGCAAGTTCATCACACGTTAGGCCACTGTCCTCGTTGGCTGCTTTCAGGGCCTCGTCATCCAACACATGTGGTAGTCCACTGCGAGGTTCATCAGCAAGGCTCACACCTCCCGAACGGAATTTCTGGAACCAATTCCTGTCGGTGTCTTCGATCACGGCATTCTCACCAAATGCCTGGCATATGCGGCGACTTGATGCGACAGCTGACAGGCCCACTTTAAAGACATACAACAAACACACACGAACAAGCTGCTCCGATACCTCCATTTCTCTTTTACACTGGACGAACTATGGCTGCTGTCTGTGAGCACTGTGCCTGTTTTACCGAAGGTCAAACTAACTCCCGGTCGGTTGTCTTGTATTTCCATAATCTTTATAATCAGCGGCCTATGTCCAGATTTCTTTAGCGATAATTTGCCAGGATTCAAACTCAAATCTCACATGCGAATGTGTATCCAGTAATAAGGATCCGAGATAAGGGTACCCAATTCCAAGATCCGGATCCGAGAACCGGTTCCAGTATCCGGATCCGGGTAACCGGTTCTAAGATCCGGATCCGAGAACCGGTTCCACAATTATCCGGAACCGGATCCGTTAGGATTAGGATAGTAAGGATCCTTATCCAAGTGCCCATCCCAACTCTGTTATCTGAAGATCGAATCACCTTTCATTGCATTAAGCCCTGTTAAAAGCATCTTTTCTCTCATTTAAAAGTTATTCAAGGTAATATTCATACCACACAAACCATGACATACCAGACGCATTTAAGAATAGTTTTCATTATTAGAACATGTAAAATACCTGGAAAGAAATACAAAATCTTTTCAGCCGTGAGGCGCGAAAGTCATGGGAAAGCCACGGGCCGACTGGCGGGTGGGGACCGATAAGTCAAGCGCGAGCTCGGCCGACAATCGCTTCGTTGCGTTGCCAAGGTCCTCGATGTACAATTATATCAATTACCTAGTTCTTCAAACAAATAAATTATTAAGGAAAAATATTTCTAAGTTCCACATCGATAGGTATATGGTGTCGAGGTCAAAATTAATATTTTTTCCGTGCTTATTGTAGTCGAAAATGTATACCTATACACCAATGCGATAACGAAAAGACTGAGGGTACGAAATGCAAACCATGATTTTGGAGAAATTATGCCGCTCCTCAAAAACGATAGTAAATTAATCACAATATACTTATTTGTTAAAACTAAAATTTTCGCTTGCCTTGCCTTGACTTAAGCCAGAGATTCCGCCAGATGCCCCTGTGCGGGTGTCACCAACAAGCCCTAAGTTTAAAATTTTTGCTGTCAAAAATCTATAGAAACCGTTTCAAAACTCTACTTACAGCCTACCAATTTTGACTTTACACACCCCAAAACTGAAAATCATGTCGGAATCCCAAACTTCTTCACAATGTGCTAAATGTTTAGCTGTTCCTTCTACATATGGTCTAAATTTATAATTTAATTACTTATAAGTTCATTCGATGTTGTTCTCCATCGCCAGAAATAATGACAGTCAATATGCTTTACTATGATTAGCATTTTTTAAAGAAATTGCAAACGTCTTTCAATGTAAAAACGAGGTCACGAAAGAAATAAAAAGTCGCTTAGTATCGAGCAACGCAAGTTTCTATTCAGTCCATAAACTCCTAACCTTGTTGCTATTAATATCAAGAAAGTTAAAATGGAATATATACAGAATGCGTATTCTACCGCTAATACTTTACGGTTGCGAAAGTTGGCGTACGACCCTAGCAGATGAACATAGATTACGTGTATTTGAAAATAAGGTTTTGAGAAAGATATACGGGTCGAGATGAAACTAGATGACTGGAGAGTGAAGGAGACTGCATAATGAAGAACTCCACAGACTGTACAATTCACCAGATGTTGTAAGTTTAATGATTTCACGATGACTAAGGTGAGCAGGCCATGTAAATCGGATGGGGAGAAACGAAGTTTATATTTTATCCTGGTTGTAAAGCCGGATGGAAAGAGACAGTTGGGAAGTCCGAGACATCGTTGAGAGGACAATATTAGAAGAGATCTTCGAGAAGTAGGTGTTTCTGATGATAACTGGCTTGATGTTGCCCAGGATAGAATCCGATGGAGAACGTTTGTAACTGCCGCGATGAACTTGCGAGTTCCGTAAGCTATAGAATTCTGGTGCAAGGATAAGATCGATCTATGAGAGCCATCTACGTTGGCGGGTATAAAGGGCAATAGCTAAAGGTACGTATGCGTAGCAACACACCAATAGAGTAATAATAAAAGCATAAGAACTTCGACGCACCCATACCCAAAAGCTGGTATTATAGACTAAATTATGATTTCATCTGT
>JAGDQP010015293.1:0-43089 GCA_022664845.1 Lepisma saccharinum
GTTTTTTTTTTTTTTTTAAATTTTTATAAAGCAAAAATTATAAGTAAAAGCTACATGAAACACATTAACAAATTGCTGTGTTCTTTCTTGCATGTTAAAGGAACATTGATTTTCAAACTATATACCAACGAAAATTACATTTCGTTCATAGGACGTTAGTATGCCATATTTCCAACTGCTATCTTAGCTCTGGAACGATAAAGACGATTACCATTTACTCACGACGACTTGGGTAGATGTTTAGAAGAAGTGGTGGAGTTAGTTATCCTTCGCTCTAAGTATGTCTACACACTTAGCACCCATCAATACTTTCGCGCAGTTGTAACAATTATTTACTTGCCAAACTCCATGTTTGAGAACCTAGGGAGTAAATTTCATTCATCATTACTATTACGTGTAAACTTTTGTAACTACATTTTGTCCATGCTTCACAATGTCAGCATGAAGTTGTACACAAATTAATTAATGTTTCTAATAAATGTAAAAATAATGCAAATATGTTCAAATTATTAGACTCATTTCAAAAACGTCAAATTGTCTTTTTTGTATCTAATTACAAAGGCTTATAGCATGTAATGTTTCCGTCAAGCTACTAATGTTTCATCTTGCACTTGCGTACGTTATAACTTGAGTATTTGTATCACTCCTGAACTACATATAGCAGAATTGAAGAGGCGTTCTGCAGTACATGCTTGAGTTCTAATATAATTTGGCTATTGTGTTGTTTTTGGGCTAAAGTATTAGTAGTGTAGCTCGCTGTTGCTTACAGTTTTATAAGGATAGAAATTCAAAATGTTACACAGTTGCAGTTGACCAATTTAAAGCAATTTTAACGTGTTTGTATGTATATTTATATTTTGCAGTGAAGTTCTGTAATTTTAACATACTGTGAAAGTCAGGTCATTTATTTCTACGTGAAATTGCAGTTGTAAAAGGTTTCTCGGGTGAAGGAAAATATAAACACTAATTATTTTTTCATGTACAGTAATTTAATTAAAAATACATGGGAATAATCTGTGTTACGATAATTAAAAAAAACAAATTTGCAAAACAGTCGTTGGAAAGAGTGAGCGAAAACGGGACGTGTTCTACAGAAAGTATTAAAAACTAAAGTGTTTCACCCTGATTAACCGAAAATTACTTTCAAAGTCTTAGGTTATGGCCTGGTTATGGTGCAGATCCTCAAAATGTTACTGGAACTCTTTGTTTAGGAACAGACCGACCAAGGAAGAGACGAAACAATACTCCACAGAGTAGGAAGTTTTTATATGCTCTCGGTGACTCCAACTATGTAAAACCAGTGGTCACAAGAATTAAAACACTGGACTTCTAATGAGGGGAGGAAATTACTTTACAATACATGTGATGAATGTTGACGATATGTTCGGCGTTGACCTAGGAAGATGTTCAAGTTGAAATTCTTAAATCATTCGATGCCAATCATGGTTTTGGGTATAATGCTTGTCCTCAGACCTGGGAGAATTTATATAGTAATGGGAATAACCCAGCAAGAGATACAGTGAACGTTCATCTCTGCGAGCAAGCTAACGATGTCAAAAATATTATTTATGTTGAAAAGCATACGTGACACGTAAGAAAATTATGAAGGAATTGAATGACAGAAATGAGATTCAATTTAAAACGTATGGCGATGAAAATTTGTGCAATAAATAAAATTTATGGAAAAAGAATACTGAGTCTAATAATTTGAACACATCAGTAGTGACTCACTGTAACCAATGTGTAGAAGCACTTGGTGTTTGCCAGTTAATCATGTGTGGAGTTTGAGTCATATTTTGAGTAAACATTGCAAATTTGGATAAGAAAGTGCAACTTCGCAGAAATGTTATTTATGCGCTTAGAATTATTTTTGGAGATGGAGACACTTTCGCAACATTTACACCTTTTTTTTTTAATGTATAACCCAACTTCCACCCGTGTCTCTTAACATACTCTTTTCAGATTATGTTGTACACTTTTGAGGTCCTGCATCACGAGCAGTTGTTCGTACTCCTTAAACTGGGACAGACTATCGCACTCCTTAAACTGGGACAGACTATCTCTAGAGATTTTCGAATTGCCGGAATTCCGGCACTCCGAGAATCTCCTTTGCCCCCTAGGCTTGGACATAGGGTGGTGTGTAATATTCTTTGGACCAGGCATCCAGTATATTCTCCTGGTCGCTTTTCCATTTGATTGGGAGGGGAATTGCGACCTTTATTTATTTGCTTTATTTTATACAAAAAACAATTTAACACAGTACACGATACAAGGACAAAACAGGACCACACAACACAAGGACTGGTGACCTGAAACATATTTGAAAAATATAAAATTATTATTAATTATTGTAATCCAGATGTTCTTGTAGTTTTCTTCTTCTGCAATATGAATTCAGTTCATGGGATTTTGGTTTTTGTTCATTACATTCACACTGACTTCACACTTGAAGCTTACATAAAAGTTTTTTTAGTGTTCGTGGCAATGTTCTGTTTCCACAACACCATCACACTTTTGTCCTGGATTTTTGTTCTTCGTTTTGTTTATAGATTATGATTGTTTTATACCTCCACCACACCCAAATAATAATAGAATCACATCTAATGTATTTAATGAGGGTTCACGTATCGCAGACATTCCAGCAACAGGTCACCCTACTAGAAATTGACTACTGGTTTCCAGTAGTCCGCACACTCACTTTCACTGGTTTTCACTCACACCTTATTCCTTTAGTATATTTTTGCTCATTGTTTTCATTTTAAGTTTTAGTATTTTTGTATAGATTTTGTTATAGTTGTTTTATTTAACTTAATTTTGCTTCGATTCGTTTCGATTGCATTTGTTCGGACGATAGAGTTTTTTGTTTTGATGTAATTCTTTCCTCTATTTTATTAAAATTTTCTTTGTGTAATGTTAGTTTATTTGTAATTATCTTTATTTCATTATTTTCATTTTTTTAATTTCGTTGGTTCGCTTCTGACTTACCGTATCATACTTTATCTTTTTATTTATTGAATTGTTCCTGCACTACCGTACGCGACCACCACCCCGAATAACCTTGGCTCTATGAAATGCTAAAATTTTATTTGTCAGCTCCCGGAGGACTATCCCCTCTTCTAGGATAGCGAGCACGTTACAGCGCATGTTCTATGGCTTCAGGAACTTGCAAGTTCATCACCGCCTTAACAAATTTCTCCATAAGACGCTACCCTGAATAAGTTCAAGACAATTTTCATCAAAAACTCCTACTTCTCGAGATCCCTTCTAATATTATTCTCCCAAAGCAGTCTCGATCTTCTCAACGGTATCTTTCCCTCAGGAGTACCAACCACGATGGAATATAAACTTCGTTCTCCCCCATCCGTCGGGACGGGCGAAAGCTTTTACGACCCATAAAATTATATTTAATCCGAGCCACATGACCTCTCCACATTAGTCATCGGGATTCCATTATTCTTGCAACATCGAGTGAGTCGTAAAAGTCCATAAAGTTCTTCACTATGCATTCTCCTTCATTCCCACAGCCATTTAGTTCCGGTTGGGCCCTATTTCTTTCTCAAAACCTTATTTTCGAACACTTATGTTCATCTGCTACAGTCGTACTCCAGCTTTCGCAACCATAAAGTATTACCGGCAAAAGAACCGTTCCGTACATTTTCAACTTTCTTGATATTAATCGCGAGATTAGGTGTTTCAGGACTAATTGTCAGATGAACTGGAAAGTGTATGTCTGAGTGGCGATTCACATCTCTTGATACCTCTTGATTAATTATTTGTTTTCGCGGAAGTATCAATCAACATTGACATTTAAAATTGACATTTCACCCGCAAGCTATCCTGTGTCCACTGGGGTAATATTTTTGTTTAGAATTTGCTGCTGAGATGCTACGCTAAAAGTAGTACGCGCAGATTCAACCCGAAGTAATTTATTTTTCTCTATTGTGGCACGTCTTTGGCAATTGTGGTACAAGTTGATATTGGTTGAAAACCTCACAACTTCGGCAAGGTCTCTCCTCACTGTGAGGTCCTCTAGTGCTTTTATGTTCGTAGAGGGACGCAAGATCATTTGTAGCGTACGATCTCACGCCGGAGAACCAAGTCAGACAGTATTTGGTCGACTGGGTGTATGCGGCTGCTGTTCGTAAATATATGAGTGTGTTTTACTCTTCTCCTCCCCTCTCTCAATAATATAGTCATAATAATTGCGTATTTTAAATAAGCCTGTATCATCTTTATGTAGACAGTGCTCAGAAGAATATCATATGGTCAAAACTAGACATAGCGAACTTCTTCCTCTATGAGAGTCAATATATGAAGAACGGTGGTGTAACGGGCTCCAATCATAAGTAATGTTTATAACTACACTACCAGTACAAGAAAATCGGATGGATATCGGGCCAAGACTGGGAAAATAGTGCAGATATTGATGGATAAATTTCGATCGACATTGGCGTGGTACGATATTTCGATATTCAATTTTATTCTATAAAACTGAAGAAACGTGTTGTATTTCAACAAAGAAAATGCAAGAAATAACTTGGCAGATTAAAATATGTAGTTTAGAAAAAATATCACTGTATGAAGATACTATTGCGCGATATCTTTCTACATTTCCCGATATCGTTCGGCTTTGCGTCGTGTAAGTTCGAAAATATTTATGCACTTGAAACATAGATGTTACTACATATAAAAAAAATACGCGATCCCTTCTTGAAGTCATTTTGTACCACTTTTGCAACCATATTCCATGTACGAATTAAGGAAATGCATATTCGTCGAATACTTCTCTATGCACAGCTTCGTGGGATAATGGATAAAACGACAAACTATACTTTACAACAGTGGTAGAGTGTAATCTTAGTATTCGGAACGTTGTGGGTTCAATCCTTTCCCTTCCTCTAGCCTGGCCTAATAATCGAGATAGTGAACCTGAAAGTTGAAGAAATAACTCGCAGTCCCTGAAAGCAAAGGAAATTTTAAACATTTCTATTACTATGTTTTCAAGAGATTTCATTATTATAACATGTTTATTTTAAAGAGTAATAACTTTTATGGCATCCCTTTTTTTTATGCGTTTTTTTATGGAAGATGACGATGAAGTGGAAGCTATTGGACTGCGAAAAGCCATTTTGCGCTAAAATTACAGCAAATTTACTCTACTTACCACGTGTGCCGTAACACGCAACGTTTAAAAAATATCACAGGAAACAAAATAAAAAGGGTTCTTATGGCTGCACCCTCTCAGCGCCACACTGAAGTTCAAAATTTAGATTTTTAATAAGCGCTCCTACATTCCAAACACATAAAAAATCGTAACTACCAGAGCTTTTGCAAGGTACAATGTACAGATTGACTGAAGTAAAAAGGAAAAACAATTTGTCTGAGCATAAGATGCATAAAGATTTTAAAATAAATTCAATTCAGGAAAAAGTTATCTACCAATTTTCGACCAAAAGGGGCCGTCATTTTGATAATTTGATATCTAAGTAGTTTCATTTTTGTTATAATCTTAAAATCCCTAAAATCCTTTTGTAAAGAAAATAATAAATAATTCATATTTAGTCGGCAAAATCGTTTCATTCACTACCCCACATGAGCTACTATACAAACATTCATTTTTCAGTTTCCCACTTTTTAGTGATCAGGCTGCCAATTTTGGGAATCAGGTATCATATAATTACAATGTCTTTGTTCCAAGAGAAATCATACAATACATAATAAATAACACAAGATCAAAAATAAATTATGGAAATTAGTTCTAAAATAGACTTGTAATTCGAGTAAATTACACTCCCACAACTATGTGTTTCAGGAACCGCTAGTTTGAATATGGCTGTAATAAACGTGTTCCCGTGATCGGAATTTGTAGAATTTTGAGTACGTTGCACTCTGGAGTGTTAATGATCGTACAACGTATGAGATTTTTTCAATTTGCTCTCGGTTCAATGATTGTAAAACAATAGAACGGAATCTTCTTTTAGCCTTACGATTAAAACTAAGAAGTTTACTGACAATGCCTAATAAATTTAATTATAGTCCTTTAGAAAGTCTTTCATATAAAAAAGATAATTTTTAAAATTGGGTGGAAGGAAGTAGAGTATTATGCTATTTCAATATTCCTATCCGCCATATTGGAAAACTGTATTCCTTCAGAGCCTGCATGTGTTGCGAAATTGTTTTTACCTCTCAAAATATTTCTAAAGGTCCAAATAACATTTCTGCCAAGTAACAAACCTTTTTATCCAGATTTTCAGTTCCCAGCAACCATCGATATTGGTCGATAATAATAACAGATGATTACGATATTGATCTAAGTCGTTATCCGAGATCGGTCAACAATGAATGGTAAAATGTTTGCCAATATTGAACTACTATGATCGCTTTCGGAGAGCATTTTCTTCCGATAATAATCAATATAGGAAATGAATGTCCATTGATGTTGAAGAACCTTATCGACTGATAACAGATTTGACCATTTCTCAAAATTGATGGATATCGGAGAACGCTGTTGATCGAGGTATCCGATATCAATGAATATCGAATAGTACCTTTCGCAGTTATTGGCTTATAATTGGAGATCAATGTCAGTGTCGCCAATCGGTATCGTGCGGTGAGATTTTCAGACACTTACGTTTCTCTAAACTTCATATTTTAAACTGCCAAGCTTGTTCCCCCCCACCTTTTTTATGGTTGAAATACGTTTTCCTTAAATTTACGGAAATATCCTACCACACCAATGTCGATCGATATTGCTGTAGAAGGGCCAACCACGATCTATATGCGCGTTGTTGGCACAGTGTTGGCCCAATATTCTTGTGATGAATGGGTTATTTTGTAAACATATTACTCCAACTATATGATTCCTCTTCACGATCATTTTAGAAGAACTTTTTATACAGAAATTCATTGTTTTATAAACAATATATTTTGAAACATACAGTTAATAATTAAAAAAATAACAATTCTATAAAAACTAACATTCATATTGTATTCTGCCCCCTATCGTTGCCAAACATCTCGAAGTGTCGTAGAACCTTTGTAATTAATCGTTTCATTTAGAACGGAAGTGACTAATTAACTGTTCTAGATGTATACCTGAAACAACAAGTCATTCACAACGCTCATAAAAAAAATTCTCTTTCTCTTTATAAATATACCTTTTGTATGTCCTGCCTTTCGATGGGAAAATATATTTTTCGTCTTCACATAACCTTCATACTGACCGCATGGGCAACAGCTACGTGAGGTTAGGCTATTGGTTAGAAAGAATATACACAACAAAGATGCATATGCGCAGCAACTTCCTTTCCCTACAAGACAAGAAACTCCTTTTTCTTTATCTGCTGATAAAAGACAAATTTTAAAAAATCGAAGGCACACATAAGAACCCATTCATTGGCAGTATTTGAAACTACTGAAGCTAATTTCTTCTAAGAACGAACCTGGTCAACAATGTGGAGATGTTTATCTCAAATAACCTTCCACGTGCATGATTGCTCATCATCAGTCTACAGAGACTTCCGGACTTACAGTGTGAGTATGTGTGTGAGTTTTCATTTTTTTTAAAGATATTGGACAAGTGATTGGCAACATTGACATATTGAAAAGCATCCTTAATAATACTTTTGAATGTGTATCAAATTAATAATATGAGATATTGACATAGTTTATTTTAGGTAAGAAATTAGAATACTTGTGAATACGTAGGTGTATGAGGTCATGAAATGCAGGTATTCTAATTGGTATACTAAAATAAATAATATCTAAATCTCAGAGAGTTCATTTCATACAAATTCACAAGTATTATTGAACCTGCTTTTCAATATTTCATTGTTGCTTCTAATTTGTCCAATACCTTAAAAATTATAAAAGCTCTCTCTCTTTTCCATGATGCATAGAACGCAGAGTTGTAAACTGTGAATAATATTATAGATTAATTGTCGCTATAGAACATTTACACGCATAACCCGCTTCACATATAATGATTATCATCATTACAGAATACCAAATACGAAAATGAACAGACTGTTCCAGTTCAAAAATCCACCTTATCTCGGGTTGACAGCACTGACAATCCTCGACATTGTATCTGTTAATATCTACGATACTAATGCAAATCTAAGCTAAGTTGTACTGTAATCCACTGTTTTTGATATATGGTGAAATATTCATTCTATTGACCAGTGACAGCAGTTTTCGCCTCAAAGTTGGATACCCTGTATAATCTGCTGATTCTTTTACATATCCACATTGATTTTTCGTATGTTTTACAGCAAATTATGGGCTACCAAACATATTGTCTCCGTAATTTTAGGAGGGGAACATGTTTTAAGCTATTCAAGGTCAAAGAACCATCAATATACTTTTACCCGAAAATAAGCTTGTTATATATCATTGAAGAGCTTGTTACAATCTCTTTGAACTACAATTTATTTTAGCTTTCTATGCCTATTAGAGGCAGAGTTACATCAATTTGTAGATAGCTAGGGAGCTTGAACATAGCAATTTCGGTGCAATTTGACTTTGACTAAGTTTAAGATTAAAAGGTATGTGGGATTTAACAATTAACACGGTGGCTAATAAGCAAAGTTTCGCAAGTGTCACATCCAGATTTGCTCGAAACTCCTGCAGTCGATAAAGGAACGAAAATAAAGTCTTACGTATTTTTTTTATGTCGGCCAACGAGGGAATTGAAGGGAGCAAACTCCCCATAAAGTGTGAAAATAGGGAAATGAGACACCTTTAAGCAAGGCTATAATTATCAACGCACACTGCGGATTTGCTTGAAACTTTGGCAGTCAAAAAGGGAACGAAAAGTAAGTCTTACGCATTTTTTATATCGGCCAACGTTAGGGTTAAAGGGGACAACCCCCCTCACCCTGAAGTGCAATCATAGGGAAATGAGACACCTTTTAGCAAGACCATAACTACCAACGCATACTGCGGATTTCCTTGAAACTTCTGCAGTTAATAAAGGAACAAAAACTAACACATACGAATTTTTTCATCGGCTAACGTGTGGGTTTAAGGGGACAACCCTCATAAAGTGCGAACATTTGTAAATGAGACACTAGGCCATAACTACCAACGCACATTGTGGATTTGCTTGACACTTGTACAATGGATAAAGAAATAAACAATAAGTGGTATACATTTTGTTATTGTAGTTTATTAATAGTGGTAAGAGGCCCATAAATTACGAATATGTTCGTGTCATTATGTGCAATGTTATACGTGCCGCCAAGTTCTGAATGACAAATGCACACTTCTGATTGGCTTGAAACTGACACAGTGGAGAGATTATATAAAGGTAAGAAATACATCTCTTGTAATTATTGCCCAAAATGAGAGATAAGATTGTAATTCGTTACTACAGATGGAATTGTCATTTGTGCCTGTTTTGGAAATGAATATCTTGAGTTTTTAGAGCATGGATACATCATACGATGCTAGGAATTATAATATGATAATCACGAACAGTTCATAACGACAACACTATACTACATCATGCCTTTAGAAGTGGGAGCTAAATTTAATTCGTTTTGTCTTCGATAAGCGTGTTAAAAGTGAAATGTTATCTCGCATTGACGAAAAGACAATGACGCCAGAGTAAACATCTATGAAAGCATTAACCGGAGCAATGTGTCAAATACAAGTATGCCGATAAGTTATAAGTGAACAATAGTCAATGTGTTAGGCGTGGGTCTTGTGCCATATATTATTGGGAACAAATTATGCTGCCAACAGTAAACGTCCAATGATTACGTGCACTGAACGGGATATATAGGAGCAAAATAAGGGACATTTTCATCATTATGTTTATTGGGGCCTAGTGTGTTCAAGCTGTGGGGACGTATCCAAAATGCGTGTAAGCGCAGTAAATGTTATTTGTCTACTTTCGGCTATTTTCCGATGGTAGTCATTCCAGAAACGCCTGTAAACAGGGCGGAGACACACCTTGCAAATATCCTCAGAGACATGATAAACGACGCTATGGAAGGAACCATGCCAATATAAGACGAATATTTAACTGTACACTTCGATATCTATGAGGATGGGATGGAACCAAATGCCATCACCGACTCTGGAGAAGCGGATGAACCTTACGATGAATATTTGCGAAAAAGAACATCGGAGACCTGTGGTGATATTGGTAGTGAGTCTGTGGACTTGGAGTACAAAAGGGAAGCAGATGAATTTCGGAAGAGTGGGAAACGAAAGCAACTGCCGTTACAGTCAGTTATGCGACATTACAGGAGGGTAACGTCCCGAAACCAGCTGTACCGTTTGAAAAAGCAAGTCTCTTCCAGCGGAACAAGCAAAGACAAATTGCGTGAGGCGTCTCACACCGTGCTTCAGAACTTTCAAACTGCCGTGGCTGCACACTTACCGGTGCATAACATAAATCTGCAGCGGTGGGCTCTCCAGGCAAGTCAGGATCAAAACATCGCATCGTCCACTGCCTCCAAAAGTGACTTTGGCATTTAAACGGGTTCACAATATTGTTTCACGTAAAGTGACCAAGCTTATCACAGAATCAAGAATTGGACACAACCCAGACGAGACATCACACATCCACTACCTCATTCAAATTATGCAGGATGACATTGCTTGCGTTGATGCTGATCATGCGTTTAATTCAGACCAAAGTGGCTTTCAGCTGGAGACGCAAAGTGGTCGTACTTTGGCGTTGCGTAGCTCAAAACGTGTCGAGGTAGTTGTACAATCTGTGAGTTCAACAACACAAGCTACACCATTCAACCGATCATCTCTGCAAACGGTGAGTTACTTCGCCTTTATTCATGGTCTTACAAGAACACAGTGGACACTTTGGTCCCTTGTACAAGAAACTATATTCCGTCCTGTAAATGTGTATCTGATGGGGTAATATTCAGGCAAGCTTACTAAAGAACACTTTCTCTGTGTGTGAGAATGTGTACTATCCTCACACAAACAACAATAGTCTTCTTCTGTCAGATTCATGGACCGGACACTTTGAGCAGACTGTGCGGGAGGTCATGCCAGATGGGATAGACATGACATTAGGTATGATACCAAAGGTCAGTTACAACCACTCGATGTATATGCTTTTCGACACTGGAAGCAGTTTGTGCTTCGGTTCTCGGATTCAATGACGTTGCAAGGATATGACTTAAAATTGCATGCTCGGAACAGCATTACTAAATTACAGTCACTCCTGCATCACCAGTTTTCATCATACCTTCAAATATGCATAGTACAAAGCCGGATATATTACAGACCATCCACCACATTTCGAGACACACGTTGATTACTGTTTCAAAAAGGATACAACCTATAATATGTGATATATGTGTACATGTTATAATCATCAGGTGTGTCTGGTGTAGGCGATCATTGTGCTTACATTTCTTCCACGACTACCATTTCTGTGAAACCTATATTCATTGGCATCAAACTAACCATAAGGACGCTATTATGTATAAATTGTAAATGTAGGTCTTATCGCATATAAATTGACCACCCACACTAACATATCCCTTAGACGGGACCGCTTTAGTGAACTGTGATTCTGCACGCGCTATAAGTGCATCGTTTTCGTGCTTTTAGCTTGTATCATGACAAGTACATTTCTGCAGTGCAAGAAAAAATGTATGTACAATTTACTCTATAAAACGTTATAATTGATCTGGTTAACGGACTTTTATTATTAGTGTGTTTACGAAAACTAGAGGGAAATCACACAGTGTTCGAACTTTCGGTGATGTCTTTTCAGGGAAGCTGTTATGTATCACTTACTCTGCATTGTATAAGAACCCGAGTATGCATTTATAGTTATGGTCTTCCTACAAATTATCCCTACCTACGCACTTTATGGAGGTGTTTACCTCTTTCATCCCCCGCGTTGGCCGATATAAACTATAGTTACGTCTTAATCTTCATTCCTTTTTTCACTCCAGAAATTTCACTCAAATCCACAGTTTGCGTTGGTAGTTATGGCGTTATTAAATGGTGTCTCATTTCCCTATGTTCGCATTTTAGGGGGGGGTTGGCTCCTTCAACCCCCACGTTGGTCTATATAAAAATACATATGACTTACTTTCTGTTCTTTTATCGACTGGAGGAGTTTCAAGCAAATCCGGGTGTGGCAATTGGGAAACCTTAATTGTAAGTTCCATTAACATTTCCAATTTCTCGAATTTAATACAACACTGAGATAGTTGTAATGAAAAGAGAGATTAATTCTCTTGATTCATCATTTAATATGTCTCCTGCTTCATACATTTTTTATTTGTTTTTTGCTTATATGTTGATGCCTTGAGTGCGGGGCGTAAAAATTTGTATGGCGCTTTTGTGGTTAGTTGGCCATTGATAGAGTGCGGATTTGCGCTTATCCCAGATTATCTTCTCGGGAGTGTTCCGAGTTAGATGTCAGGGATGTTAGAAATAAAGGCATAAAAGAAAACACATCAATGTATAATCGAATGCAGGTGGTTCGGTTAGAAGTCCAGCATTCTGCTGACTGGTCCAAGCTGCCAGTCATAAGTAAACACTAGAACATAAAAGTGTAGTGTCACAATAGCTGTGTTTGTGCTTCAAAAGCAAACTAAGCTACTTCCACGAAATGCACATATTTTAATCATTTTGCGATTTATTAATTAGGGATTGGAATCCCAACATTAATTGGATATATTTCCCATTTCTGCTAAAATCTATTATAAAGATGGCAGCACCAAACATTTGACGAGAATTCGACAAATCATTACAATATGAAACCGTTTTATTCTGTGGAAATCAACTTGAACTAAAATCTGAGAATTTCCAATAACGTAATATAAATGACTCATTGCTTTCTTCGGATTACTGCCGACAGCTACAAATACTGGCATTTCTTTGAAACAACGGGATGTATCAAAGAACTTTTAAAAGTTTATAACAATGGAGAAACGACAGAGAAATGTATCTAATAGTTTGATGAATAATAACTTAAAGTAAATGAGGAAAGAACACAAATTCATGTTAACGTATACAATCATAGCATCATCATCAGGTTCAGCCATTTTCTATCCACTGTTGGATGAAGGTCTCCCCCTTTTCTATCCACATATGTTGCTCTGCTGCTATCCTCATTTATGTATCTCCTAAAAAAATGCTTGATTTCATCTACCCATCCTGCATTTAGACATCGTCATGAATCCATAAAACGTTCTACATCCCACTACAAAAACAATCATTACAGGAACGGTTAACCAAAACCGAAACAAAATATTGTTGTCGAACGTTTCATTGTATTGTTCTTTAACGATATGCAATGTTTGCTATACTGAACGGTAATGCGTTGGTTCATTAGACAATTAGGCTGTATAACACAACTATCCTTGAATTTTACTGGTAATACGCAAGTTGGTTAGGATCATCAACCCGTCAAGTAGAAAAATCAACTAAACATAACCAAAACTACTTGATACTTTTCCGCCCTTTATTCATCTCTGTTTCCTTCATACGAAACTCTGCACTTTGTTAGATTCAAGATATTTTCAGTACCCATATGTGCATATTTGGATCACAAATAGCGAATTGCCAACTATCTCATAGACTATGAACAGTATGATAATGGAATCATTTTGTGTATATTGTCACCCATGAGTCTACAGTACATATTTCGCACAATGCAAGAAATATTGTTAGGTATACCATATACCATTACTTTCCACGTTTACCTTTAATCTCATAAGTTGCTCAATATAATCTATCTGTACGTTATGAACATTTGCATGAAATGTCTTCTAAAGTTTGCCATTATACAAATTCCAGCATGAATTCAAAAGGAAACATAAAAACAAAAGTAACGATATGTAAAATATTAGTTTTATACTAACAATACTATAATGACTTTTGGTTTCATGTGGAGTGCATATTTTTGCTGTATTAAAATGTCTAATTAATCCATTCAATTGTCGTCTTAACTCAAACGAAGGCATTAAGTTACGCCACATGGGGATTTAAATAGAAAAAGTGAAAATATCTGACGTGGAACATGCAAGAAGTAATGGAAAAGAGTAAGTAAAATCGCATAAGAAATATATTCAAAGATAACTCATTAAGTACAAAGTTTATCATTCAAGGCCAGGGGTGATTAAAAATGAACGTAGAGATCTTCAAGTGACATCGTTAAACCCGAGGTATATCTGGAGGTAGAACCTATCGATCAACCAGGAGTTTTTTTTTAATTTTTGTGTCATCGCACTACTGATGTATTTTTTTTCGTTAGAAAAATGTTCGTATTTCTTGACAGTTCCGTCTTATAGAAGAACAAGCACTTGTTTCTTTTTAATCGTTCTTTTTATGGCTATAATTTGTAAAACAGCTAACGTATCATTAAGAAAGAATTTCTTATATATAGGTTAAACAATTAAGAAGAATAAAACATTGATATTCCAAGGGATTACATATATTTTTGGTATATGTGAGATATTCCGAACTGACCAGTTTTCAATGTTACCAACTTGAAAAAAAATATTTTAAATATCCTCCATACCCTATCTGTCGTCAGCTTAGCTTGAACATCATTCATCACAATACAAGGAAATTTTGGGCGCCCCCGACCTCAAGCACCCCACTTGCTAACCTATTTTAAAATTCAAATTATAGAAATGCCTGTATTAACACAAATCTATATACTCGTATATGCATTGATTTACACAATTTTTTTATAATGTTCATTAGATACTGGGATAGTACATACAGAAACCCCAGGCGCCGTAGTTTGTCAGTGTCGATAAATGCCATTTAAAATTCTAAATTTCGTATTTGTTACCATTGGACGTATCCGCATTGATTTAAACAAAATTTGACATGTGCATTAGGTACTGGGAAAGTTCATGTGGGTCCGTTCAGTTGTCAGTGTTGCTTACCAATTTCAGAAAATAAATGTAATTGCTTCTAAATCGATGAACGTATTCACACCAAACTTTTTATTTGTGTACTGGGGTGCGCCATAGGTTTTTTATTCATGTCCCACTGTTGTTAGTGTTGCCAATAGATTTTAAAAATTAAATATTTACAATTTCCACATGTGAGGTGTGGCTAGCAAAAAGAAAAAAGAATTGATTTTGCTATTGGCAAACAACGAGTACGTGAAGGTAAAGCAATGCATGATTCTATAGCACAAGACGATGCCTACTGAATGACAGATTGCCCTGGATGCAGGCTACTCAGTCTCGCTATGACCCTGGTACAAAGCGGAACGTACGGCAGTGCTCCGTCGGAAAAAGGCTGAATGTTTAAATGGAACATCTGTCAATGTGCAGTTTCTGTTCAAACTGGTAAAATCCGCAACAGAAACGTACGATATGTTAAAATCAGTATACGGAGATGATTGTTTATCACGCACCCAAATGTTTGAGTGGCTTAAACGGTTCAAAGAGGGACGGGAAATGATCAAGTGAGCAAGTCGAAATTCAAAGCCATGTTGATTTTTTTTCGACATCCGTGGGATCGTGTACATTCATTAGGTACCCGAGAGTCAAACTGTAAACCAACATTATTACCTTCATGTGCTGACAATCCTTCGTGAGCGAGAAAGAAGATGACGACCTGATTTCTGGCAAACAAAGTCATGGATTCTGCACCAAAACAATGCTCCTGTCCATACGTCCCTGTCAGCTAAGACATTTTCGGCTAAGTGTTAGAGCACCCGCCATATTCGCCCGATCTTGCTTATGTGGCTTTTTTAATCCCCAAAGTAAAGTCAGCACTGAAAAGAACAAGATTTGAGACAGTAGAAACTGTAAAAAAAAGCAAAGCGACGGAAGCCAGGAGCATGATTTCAGAAAATGACTGGAAACACTGCTTCCAACAATGGAAAAGTATTGTGGAACAGTCTGGGGATCGTGCAAGGGAGTACTTTGAAGGGGATAGCGTCCCCATTGGGCAAAATGTCCAATAAAAGATTTTGTAGCATCAGTCCGTTTTTTTGTCTAGCCACACCTCGTAGTTTGACGTATTCCCACCAAACTTCAAATATACAGTTTCTACACAATCGAAACATACTGTGGTTATTCCCTGTACCCAAGAACCCAATTGTCAGCTTTACCACCTTGCTCTAAATTCATTTTTTAACTGATTCTCATACTGTTACGTACCGATAACTATTACCACCGTTTCTAATAAGCGTGTAGCAGCAGCGGGAATTGGATTGGCTATGATATAATTTGAAATAATACTTGTCAGAGCCCTATTGCAACAGACTTATTAGAAGAAACATATACATGTATGTAGTTCCTTGTTTACAAGAGTATTCACTGTGGATTTATGTATTTTTAAATATGTATATAGTGTAAGATAAGATTTGTTACACTGTCAGTATTTGTATATATTTTCACAGTATGGGACGAGGTTTGGAGTCCGTAGCATGAGGGAGCAATACGCCATAGTATTATACTGTAACACAATGAACTAGTAAATGCAAACATATACCTCTGCCCTTGAATAGAATCCAGCAATTTCCCTGGATTTTGAGCTACAGATAATTGATTTTTGCGGACGGTAATTATAATCAAAAGTAGGTATCTTCCTTAAATAATATCGTAATTAGAAATCTACTTATTGTATACTGGATGAAAGCGTATTTCCGTAAAAATTCATCAATTTGCAGTTTACAGTAAAGATGTATTCGAAGTTGTATTATCTCTAGGAACTTAAATTATCCCTATAATTTAAAATATTTCTGCAGTTCCCTTGAGGTTTATTAGTACTTTATTATGAACTATACAAAATAACTTAGGTCCGCATGCCCTTAGTTATTTCCTTATGTTTATAAGGGTGAAAATATAGGAAGCTTAGCTATGCATAAATAATCCAAACATTTTACTCGTAAGATTGCAGAAAAACAAAGCAATAGTAAATTTTGATGAATGTGCGTGGATTCATATCCTGCTGATTACATTGATTAACTGCAGCGCAAAGCATTGAATACTTGCTGTGTAAAAAAGCATGTCAAAAAACATAAAACTAACGATATTATATTGAAAACGACTTCACAGAAAAGAACGCATTTTACTTAACTGCCTACTAGTGACTAATAATATCACACCCTAGTACGTATACGGAAAAGACGGAAGAACATTTCCATCAAAACTGTTTGCGATACATTAATATATTTGACAAATAATAAAAAAGAATATTAAGGATTTTAAAAGAATCATGAAAATAAAATAAAACTTCATACTACCCACAACATAGTGGTTCAGAACATCTCAATCTCCCGAAAAATCTCATTTTCTAAGTTTTAGAAAAATTGTATTTTTCAATATATAGAAAAAAAGAATAACCACACAACTCAGAAACCACTTGCGTTGTGATCCTTATCATCCAGTTAGTCACGTAGCATCTCCTGGAGTGTGAAAATATTAGTCTACATTTTAGTGTCAAGAATTTGCAATTGATCAGTTTTATTTTATACTATTTCTCCCCGGGTGGGCTGCTTTCAGGTACGTCTTATACATCATTATGTTTGTTTCTAGTTTTCATAATGACACATAAACAAATTATATGTTACATGTCAGTGGCGCAACGTATTGTTTGGTGAAGGTAGGCAAATGAGAAGAATTTTTTGAAAATATACTTTAATCATGAAGCTAAAAAAATGTCCCACGGGGCCCCCTCCCCTCAAAATCATAATGTAGTTCTTTCATGCTTGCCATACACGAATGTGGAAAAAGGAATTGCTAATACTTGTCCGTTTGTTCAAAATATATTTATAGTATGAAATGTCCATGGATATTATTTTTTCCCAAAACACAATTTAATGTATACACTTTGTTTTTGGATCACTATACTCACAGAATGATGAATAAACTAGATTTTATTCTTAATCAAGCAAACTAGCACAGGCGTATCTAGATTCCAACTCAACTTGTTGTAAGAAAATGATTGAGTATACATTCCGAGATGATATATTAAATTCAGCAACTTTATTATAAACTTACCTAGAATATTGTAATCATCTGGATTAGACAATAATTTCCTAACAAGAAATCAATACGAAACGTTAATAAATTGATCCGTACATCGCACATAGTATTTTTTTGAGATGTTTTACTTGTAGTATGCTCTTCCATTTCTTAGCATAATTGTATTTTCATGTATATAGGTTTCTTCAAACCCGCACACGTTGCGCCGTAACAGTAAGGCATGGAGTTTCGTTTCTAATTACTGTAAATTCTTTAGTCTTCAACTTTATATTCCAATATCAACATAAGACGAATTTTATTGTAGTTATAGAATTCAACACGTATTTATTTTCAACTTAATTATTGAAAAGGGGTTTTCCTCATCCCAACGTTGTTTAGAGAATATAAAATAGTACAACATTTATTGACTGCAATAACAAACAACTTACCACTGTGTAGTGAAGATAACTGACTGCAGGTAACGGATTGGTAAGGCGATAAGGCACGGTTCGTTGTCGCTCCCACCGACCATCCTGCGAAGCCATCACGCCACGTTGGCTAATGGTTTCCATTGCTTTACCTAGTATCACCAGGTGGATATTGGCTGAGTGCTTGAAGTATACCTTCTTCATCCCTGTCTTTGGAAATGTGTTCCTGAAATAACTTTACCCTGAAAGGTCCAACTTGTAAAATGACAAGGTCGTAGCTGAGACCAGTATAGAATTGAAGACCTCTATTGAAAAACATCGCAAGTCCACTTTCTTGTATTTGCACTTTTCCTGTTCATCGGTATCTATGGTGCAAGAGCTATACACTTGCATAAATATTACATCCTACTCCCACCACAGAAACACTTTTCTTGACACAAAATAATTTTCACTGGATATGATAACATAGAAAACCTTCGACCGTTTTTCGTTCATCCTGAAAAATATACTCCGATGGACTTGGGATGTTTTGCATTTCAGATCTTCAATTGTAAATTTAACTAAAAATCAGAACAGTCACTACCTCCTTAAACTTTGTATTTCCACTATGTGTAATTTATACGATGAATTTATTTACTCGTATCAGGGTGGCGCAGTCTGGTTGTGAAGCTCTAGATTTAGCTTTATTATTCTTTTTCTTTTATGTATGACATTTCTCTTTTTATATTCATACGTTTTATATATCATACGCAGACTTTATTTTGTAGGAAATGCTTCCTCATTAAGGAGATAAGCATAATTAGTTACTACACGTTTAGTTTTGTCCTCAAATGGTCATGAAAATTGTTGCTCATTCCCAGTTTTCTCCAATATTTCTTGCCGCGTAATTTTATTTAAACTACTTTCTTTAGGTTAGACAAGCTTCTAAGGAAGTGTGCAAAATACCGTCCCTTAGAGGTACTTTTCGTGTGAAAAGGGTGGAGAATTCCACACGGTATTCACGTGTTAAAACTGAAGACGAACTTAACACTGAAAACAATGAGCAGCAGGACTTGAACATACGTGCCACTCCAGTGCTAATAGGAAGTTTGTCGTCTGAGTTACTAGACTTCGGGAATTCAGTCTTCTTAATCTTTATGACTTGAAATAATTTAATTCTAGACCGATAAGGCAGAAGTTGGTACGTTCATAGGAAATACATTGGGCATATGAACTTTTGCCTTATCATGTTATATTTACGAATAACGAAAATAGCTTTTTCATTCAAGCAGTTACTGCGACATATGGGAGAAACTTTCGTTTATGGCATAAGGGATGCAACTTGTTTCACTTGTATATATCGAATCTCCGTAAATGAAAGCACGGTATTGTGTTCTATTGATGCAATGTATTTTACAAAACTCATTTCTTGTTCGAAAAATATTTGTTTTGGAATAAAAACAAAAACAAATATTATTTGTAGGCCAGTTACAATTAAAAGCTATATTCAGTATCTTAAAAAGATGAGACATTGCAATTGCTTAATTTTTCATATATGGAAGACTGATCTATGACGAAGGATCATTACTTACTTTCATAATCCTTTAACGTTTTCTAATTCCAGAAAAACTGAGAGACAAGATATAGCACAACTGGACTGTTCATATTACTTACATAATTTAACATAAATTTTAATTTCCACCGAAACAACCTGAGCAAAATGGCTGATATGGTAAAACGCTCACCTCTGGTCCTAGGGGCCGTCGGATTGATCCCTGCTCATGCCATGTGTGCTTTGTGGTGGGTAAAAACCGTGTGCGTAGGTTTCCTCGGGATACTCCTGTTTCCTCTCACTTTTTCATTCCACCAATTCATCCCATCTTCATCCATACGGCTTGAACCATGGTTGTCTAAAGACATAAGATGTATAAAAATTCCACTGACCCAAAATGGGGTACAAATTATATATATAAATAATAATAATAAATCACAGCCATATTCAATCCACTACTGGATGAGGCCTCTCTCCGAAGGGAGGAGTTGGTCTACTGCTCCCACGCTGACCAGACGGGTTGGGAGAGGAGAGCTGAAGCTCTCAGTGTGATCGCTACTGTCTTTTATTCACAGCAGCTCCCCAATTGTCCTCACGATGCTGGGTCAACACCGAAATTTTTGAGCCCCCACCGGGAATCGAACCCGGGACCGCTCGCACTGAAGTCGAGCGCGCTACCGACTAGGCTACGCAGGAGCTGGTGTATATATTACATATATATATAAGTATATATATATATATATATAAGTATATATGTTCCAGAAGCATACTGAAGAACTCTGGAACGCCTGGAGCAATTTGAAGCAAACTTGGAACACACATCACGTACAATCGCGAGCAAAATACTGTGGGGGTAAGACACCCCCTAGCACCCAGAGGTGGGTAGGATAGTGTGATATGTAAAATAATCGGAAACGTCTGATATTAGTGTAGAATTCATAGTTTTCGGAGTCGCTGAGATGAACACTCCCCATGCCGTTTGAGTCAAAGTTCAGACCCCATCGCCATGGGGATGATAATGAGTCAAAATAAAATGTCTAAAATGACATATATAGAATTTCTTCCTTTTCTTGCCTAATAGAAGATTGGGATAAGTAAATATCTGGGCAACGCAGGGTAACCTGCTAGTTTCTAAATAAAGCAGGATTACTGTCGAACGTTGACGTAATTCTGGCAATATTGAAGGAAAGACATGTAAATTTGATGAAAGCATATATATCTACAGTACAGCCATTATTACACAAGTAATACTTGGATTTAGATTTGATTTCCCCTCATACCGACCAGCAGATTTCGTAGTGACTAAACATTTGTCTTTGTGACAATTTTAGTAGAAGTAGAAACAATAGTTTGTTTTCGCTAAAACCATGTTTTCAATCAATACCACTAGAACTTATTTCCTTTTTACCAAATAAATGAATCAAATATTCTTTCATAAGAAAGGGGTTATTGCAGCGTTTGATTTGGCCTGGCAACAATGTGATGTTAATTATTTGTCCTTTGTTATAGCGTTTGTATTAGTGAATACGCATTGAGTTTTTGATGTTTAGGGAGTGTTAGTGTAACTTTTTATCTGAAGGAAATAGAGTGTCAAGTGGGAGAAATGAACATTTTAGGCATGATTTTTTGTATGTGTTTAATCAAGGACTGAAGACAACAAAGGTGGTTAGAAGCAGTTGTGCCATCTCGGAGAAAATACTATTAAAGAAGGTATTAAATAGGTACAAGCAAATACTTTCCTCGCTGCAAAGAGGGGCACTTAGAAGTGATCTGACTTTGACAAAGAATGTTAAATGATTTAATCTAAGATGATCTTGAGAATCAACTCGCGAATTGTCACATATGATGAAATCTTATCAATCAAACATCATGTGGTATTTGGATTCCATGGAGAAGATAACTCACATGCACGTGGATGATTTGGCCTCTATGCATATGTCAGTTTCAATACTCTCTAAAGATTTTATAAAATAAGTATGAAAGAGGAGACAAATAGGGAAACACCTTACCCACTTACACACCTACTATAATACATTCCAAAACTAGCAAAAAAAAGCTAATTGAAGAGTTGCAGATGTTTGAAATAGGAATATTATTTGACAGGGTGTTGTAGATTTTATATTTTCTAACTGATAGCGTAGCTTTCCGAGAATTATGAAAAAGTAGGCGTTGTCTATTCACTGCAACTTCAGAAAGGAATATTTACTACAGCTGCTGTTGGTAAAATAGACCACAATCCATCTTCCACAACAGCTATCAGTTCTTAACATATTACATTCCAACAGTATTTTGTAGAATGACAAGACAATATAAACTCGTACCAAACTTAAGAGAAATTCCAACCCTAATTGGGATTGAAATTCTTTATTTGTAACGTACCGTACAATTTATTATCTCCTTTAGATTATGTATATTGTACTTCGGTCTTAATAGATTCCATTCATAGTAAACAAAGAACGTAACTGAAGTAAAAGAATATAATATTTTCGTGAATCTGCTTTCCCTATTCTGCATCGGTTTCAATAAGATTTATAACAATGAACGTAATTATAGTGAAGCAATTCAGTATTTTGCAAAACTTGTTTATTCTATTCTGGAATTGATCAGGTAAGGTTTTATGACACTCAAGGAATCGAGTATTTTCTGAACTTTCTTACTCTATTCTGGATCTATTCCAGCAAAAGTTTATGACATTGAATGTAATTGGAACAGAAAAAAGTATTTATTGAACTTGCTTATTCTATTCTGGATTTGTTCCAGACTAATTAAGTTATTATCGGATAACCAATAGGTATACTCCTCGGGATGCAAATATGGTAGATTTATTTTGGAAGAAGATAAGAGCGCTTTAAAATTGCTCACTTAATCTTACGGTTTGAGAAAATATCTTGTCAATTTCGACACTGTTATCTTATAATTGCCAGATCCACCTTTTAATCGAAAACTTAATTCGTTTCTGGAATTGATGTCAGTGAGTACTTCCAGACATATTAAAGGTTTCGACCAGGTCAAGGTCATCCATTTCTCAGAAAAAATGAAAAGAGATATAACATTCTTTAATAGAAATACGGACTGCCCGAAAAGTGTATCGGAGGAATTTTTCAATCTTGAAAATCAATCTTTATAATCCTTTTTGTCAGATTGTGGACATTTACGGAAAACAAACGAAATTTCCGTTGGTGTTTCCGAAATATGTGTGACTATCCTACAGATAAATATTCAGTATCATATGCCATATTAGTTGGCTCATCAATAGTTCACATGATAACTACAGACGATGTAAACACTTTTAGTGAGTATGCTGAGAAATGCGCTAACTTAGTTTCATAAATTGTAGGCTGTAAATTGTATTGGTATTATTTGGGTCTATAAATCTGATAACTTTAAAACAGAGACCAGAATATTAAGGCGAAAAATTTAAAGTAAGACAACGGTACCAAAAGCTGGAGTTTTTTGTGCTGTGATAAGAACAAAAAGTTACTCTTGCTACCGCTTGATGTTAAAATTGTATCTCGAGTCGGGTGACATAGTAGCCACATATAAAAGAAAGTTTCAGGATTCACGTTTTTGGTATGGAAGAAGACGGTCGTCAATCAGTTGTCTGCCAGTACGAAGGTGTTGAATTCAGATAAGTAACTTGTTTCTTTTCGTGACATTAGTGAGTACTAGATTATCGCTTAGATATAGTAATTTAATTGCATATTTATTAGAAGAGGTTAAATCTTCTTTTCTACGCCGGATGGCAACGGATTCGGGGGGTGGGGAATTATCACCTCCAGAACTTGAACACATGGATACTTGACAACCCAAAGCACATATACCTACACCGGAACAACCTCCGCAATTAACTCAGAAACGAGATAGAATAACTAATTTGTATGAACCGTTTCATTTGGCACCCTATATAGTACATGTCAATTTGAATATGGATGCAACAACTGCTCGTACGCATCCTATGGCTCTGGGTAAACTTCTTATTGGTACTAAAATTCCAGGATTACAACGATTTGATTCTCTAGATAGAACTTTTTTTAAATTAATTTTCACTGATGGCGCAACTGCCAATGCATTCCTCAATCAACCTATTCTCATCAAAAATCAATGGACTCCTTACATACCTAGTTACGCTATTCATTCGCTCAGTGTAATCAAAAGAGTAGCATACAACGTGGAACCGGTCGATATATTTCGAGATATCGACTGCAAAGCTCCGGTTATTCATGCCAGACGTCTCAATAGCAGATTACCCGACGGGACTCTTCAACCCACCCAAAGTGTGGTCTTGACTTTCAACCAACAGACACTCCCGAGGGATTGTTATCTTTACTTTATTCATCTAGAAGTTCATCCCTATATTCCCCCTGTGAAACAATGTATACAAGGGTGTTATCGATATGGCCATATCAGACGTATTTGTAGCGCCACTAATTTTACTTGTAAAAATTGTGGAGACGAACATGATTCTGTCTTATGTTCTAATTTACCGTATTGCATAAATTGTCTCCATCCACATGCAGCGGATGATCCTGCTTGTCACGAACGTACTAGTTAGAAAACGATTTTACAATTAGTGGAAGTTACTAATCTGTCATACGCTGACGCCATCAAACAGGTACCTAAATTATATGGTCCTACACTGTCCACTAGAGCTCTCGGATTTCCGCTAGACAAGAGTGTGACATCTCATTCATCGGCTCCTAGAGAACGTTCATCACAGTTCCATGCAACGTACTCCGCCGTGGCAAGTACACCTCCTCGCACACTGGTAACACCTCGTCCATCTACGTCTACTTTTCATTTCACGCCTACCAAATCTCCGACGATTCCTCTGAAACGCCGTAAGGGTCCAACTTCTTCACTTCCTGTACATGGTCAATAAATCGCTACTTCGGACATCTGCTGCAATACCTTCCATCTCACCGTTACCGGTTCAGATTCCGGTCCGAACTCCACCTCGCCAGCGTTTGCATTATTCGAATGATCATCCGATTATTCGCCTCGGCTCCCGAGTGAAGAGGAACTGCCCGCTCCGGACCCTATGAATCACCAGCAACATGCTCATCAACCAGACTTCGTTAATGAAAAATATACAAACTTTATACATCAAACTTTAGACACTTGGACTAATTTTTGTACTGAACGAAACTCCCCGCCAATCGATCCTGAAATTTTACAACTTCTACGTAATAAATTACTCACATATCATCTATAAATTTTTTCACTTCATGGCGCCCCCATTTCGCATTCTTGAATGGAATATGCGCAGTTTCAACAATAAACTTTGGGCAGTAAACTTTTTAATCATTATTTTTCATCCTCAGATTATTATGTTACAAGAAACGTAAATTTTTTATGCATTTACAATCAGAATCAGAGATTATACATTAATAGAACAACACAGAGATCTGAATAATTATGATGGCATAGCCATAGAGATACATCATTCCCTGGCTTATCGAGAACTTCAATTTCCAGCTTTAGTGATAACTCCAGAAACTCAGATTCAAGGCATACATTGTGGAAATATCAACGTGATTAATTTTTATAGTCCCCCGCATGAGGCACTGTCACCCGACTTTTGGACGACTCTTTTTCACCATTTTCCACTTCTACAATAATGGGAGGTGATGTCAATACTCGACACCGACGTTTGGGAGGCAACAAGATTAATATCGCAGGTACTAACTTAATCACGAGTTTACTATCTTCCTCTTATTTATATCTTAATGATGGAACATCTACTCGTATCACTCTTCACAATCAAGCGGCAAGCGTACCAGATGTCACTCTGGCCACACCGACTTTGTACTTACACGCAAATTGGGAAGTGTATTATAACGCATTGGGGAGTGAATTTTTCCAGATCATCATTACTGTCGCATCGGGATTATCGAGAAACTCATCTCGAATCGCCGCTTTAACGGCTGTATGTTCTCCTTACGTGCCTCAACAGCTAGACTGGTTGTTATGCCAGAGCACATTAAATAAGAACTTCCTCGAACTTTCCACACAAGAGAATCCAGTTTCTTTTTCCAATTTTCAGCAATGTCTCATCAAGAGCACCCATCAAGCTAAATTACATAACAATCATACTAACAGACCAGCTCGCCGCAATTCTCCACAATCGGTGGAATGCAGAATGTCAGCGAGCAGTTAAGTTAAGACAAAAAGTCATGACCGCCTATTTACGTTCGAAAACCTTCCATCATTTTCTACAATATAAACAACAGAGTGCGGCGACCACTCGGCTTCTTCGTCGCACCAAACGACAACATTGGCGACACTTTTGTACATCTTTAACATTCCCGACTCATCTACCTAGCATTTGGCGCTATATTAAAAATACACTCCATTGTCAGTCTGCTGCTCATTTTGGTCAGGATCCAGAGGAGTCATGGGTTAGAGAATTTTATGCGTCGCTCACACCATACATCATTGAAAATAATGCGAACGTGTTATTACCTCTTTTCAATGATACACGACCGCAGGAGATATTAGAAGACTTTACAATTGATGAACTTCGCTACACTTTAAACTCTACTGCAGTTACTGCACCGGGTATGAATCGAATCCGATATCCACATTTACAATATTTATCACGTCCTGGCCTGGAATATTTATTAACCTTATATAACAATATCTGGAGAACGTGCGACATACCGAAGGATTGGAAAAACGTTATTATTATACCGATACGTAAACCTGTGAAACCCATTGCAACGGCTTCGAGCTACAGACCAATAGCACTTCTTAGTTGTATCACCAAAACTTTTGAACATCTGATACTTCTACGCTTACAATGGTGGATCGAACATCACCGCTTACTTCCCCCGACGATGACCGGTTTTCGCAAAAATCACAATACTATGGACTCCATCTTAATTATAGATATCTGGAACGTTTTTCAACATCGCTCCTATATTTTAGCGGTCAGTATTGACTTGACTAGTGCATATAATCATGTGATTTTGAGAAAGTTGATCAAATGCTTGGCGGATTTAAATATCCCAGCTCATTTTCGCCGTCTGATATATAATCTCCATGTCCAACGTCATCTATATGTCAAGGTGGGCACCACTTTTACGTCCTCACGCATTACAGATCTGGGTTTGAGTCAAGGTAGTAAGCTGAGCCCATAAAATTCACGCTTTATACCTTAGGCTTACATAGGCGCTTGCGCAATTCTGTCCGTATTTCACAATATGCTGATGGTATTATAATTTTTACGACTCATACGGACCTTTCTATAACTCGAAGATGTATTCTCAATGCTCTCCAAACTTTACATACTTGGTGTGAGGAATATGGACTAGATATAAATTTCACTAAAACTCAGGCTATTTGCTTTACTCGTCGCCGTATTTATAATGTACCAACTCTTCACATAGGGACTCACCAGCTTCAATATGCGTCATATATTAAATATTTGGGTCTTTATTTAGATATTCGCCTCACATGGAAAGAACAATTTTTCGTCACTTACATTTCAATCTTAATGCTACGCCATAGTTCGTAAGAAGTTTGACGTCTAAGAGTTGGGGTGCTGATCCTCAACTGTTGTTAAATATCTTTAAGCAATGTTATGAAGCCAATCTTACTTATGGAGGTATCATGTTTTCACAGACACCATTGTGGATCAGAAATGCGCAGATTCGTTATCAATACCAGGCATTACAGATTATCTTTTCCCAACCGAAGAATGCCCCAAAATACGCACTTCTGGAAGAAACCGGTATCAAACCTCTTCATTTAACAATACTACAGCACGCACAAAAATTTATAGTTCAACGATATGCGGATACCACATCACTTCTTCTACCCAAATTGAAACTCTTATATCTACGCAATCAACAACGACAGTTACCGTATAGAAAAGAATTACCTTGGATCCATGAAGCGTATAAGAATATACATTGTCTGTTTCCACAAGTTCAACGATTTCCGACCCTGCCTTGTTTTTTGAGTGCTTATCATAATACTACTTTCACGATCACACCTGAAGTACCTCTTTACCCTAAAAAAATTATCAGACAACAATTTCGTCATATCACAACTACTATTTGGCAGAACTACACGGCAGATTGGCCTCTCAATACAGTGTACCTATATACAGATGCATCCAAAACGCAGCAGCGGACAGTGGGAGCAGCACTTTATATACCACAATTCTTGTATACTACTAGATATAAATTACCTCCACATCTCCCAATTTTTGAAGCGGAAGCGTTTGCGATTCGACAAGCCTTATTGTTTATACTTCACAGACATATCAAAATTGCGTGCATTTGTACGGATGCCTTAAGTGAGCTCCAATCTTTACAGGAGATTCATTGGGATACTAAACTGACTTGGATTTTGTTGATTATTAAAATTCTCACCCGCAGACTTCTACATACTGGCCATCAGATTCGATTTAGTTTTCTCCCAGGACATGCCGGGGTTGAAAATCAGGAACGAACCGATAGATTGGCACGGGAAGCCGCTCAAGACGGCACTCCAATACCACGCCTTGTACCTCCTAAGAATGTATTCCGAGCTCACTCAGATCATTGCTCATCCTTATCACCATCACCCACAACGCTCTCGTCAAGGACCTGGAACACATTACTGGATTATTCAGGCATCTCCCCCTTCGAGACCGTGGTTTCATAAACTTCGGTGTGGTAGACGCCATATTACTCAGCTCATTCGCCTCCGACTGGCCACGGCTCAAACACCTCTTCAGCTATACAGACAGAAACAGAAAGAGGATCCTTATTGTCCATGTACTCCTCAATGTATTATCGGCGACATCAACCATCTTACCTTTGGCTGTACCTTGTATTTACAACAGTGTACTCAGTTATTTCAAGCACTATATACTCATTTTCCCACGGGACCCTTCCATATCTCGGAAATTTTGGCCACAGGAAATCTGAAGTTACTTCAAACACTACTTCAATATTATGATACGAACCAGATTACTTTGTAGCGGATACATGCCAACGCTTTACACACTAACCTGAGTATCATACTTACAATAACTACGGAATGGACTTCTTTATTAGTTACTTGGCTATCGCCCCTTAACCCCTTCCGTTGCCATCGACGGCTGCATTACCATACCTACATATGTAGCGCAAGTTTACCTCCATCAAACAATCCTGTAACAGGATTTTAAACATTCAATAGTATCTTAATGTCGCCAGGGATTTTTTTGTTTTTGTCTGTATTCTACTTACCTATCTGGCGCAGATAGGTATATAATTGGGGCTGAGCCGAAAGCTGCTTTCCGCAGCACAGAACGGAACAGAAAAGAAAGTTTCAATGCAATACAGTTCTAAGTACCCACGAAGATCTCCACTCATGCAGCCAAGAGATAGAATAGGCACCAGTATTACTTCATGATGAAGAGTCTAGTCAAACTGAACATATCGATTATTATTAAGACGATGGACATCTATGTTATTGCGATATCTCTAGAAACATCCAGTCGTTACAAGTATACATTTAGTGGATTGCATTTCGAACTGGCAACAACTCTGAATACATCTCGATTCATCTTCTTTTTTGAAAACATGGATTCGATATAAGTACGTCAGTTTCATTTTCCATACATTCACTAAGAATGACAACTCCCTCGTTAGCTGGTTATGTAAAACCATTTGCTTGGAAATCAGAAAAATAGGCCAGAGGTGACGCAGACATTTCAGAGTTCGCCCCAACAGCCTAAGTTCAGGTTTTCACGAACGAGATAAAGATATTAGTAGTTTTGATGAATGACAAGTCGTTTTCTCACGAATGCAGTAAATATTTTATTTAAAAATTGTTTCTCGAAAGTTTACCACCAACAAACTCTGCATGATTTCAAAATTCTGACAAGTGCTTATCAAGGTGGTTACTCTTGAGTCAATGTTAAGTTAAACATCCTGTCTTTCCTGATTCGAGGCTTTGGGATTAGAAAAAATGAAAGGGCAAGTCAGCTGGGTGTCTGTATGGACTACTCTTCCTGGAGTTCTCTTACATGCCGGAAAGTTTTCAGTTACTCCTGCAGGAATTGTAGCATTAATCGTTGAAATGCAGAGAGCAGTGCTAAAGTTTAGAAACTGTGAAAATGAATTTGAACAATCAGAACTAAGAACCTCTGATGAACTAAACACCTGTGACAGAGGTAATGACGATTTGATTACACCTGAATTAAAGATTACGTTTGCTTTGATGCCCGATGTTGACTTTTGTATGTGAATTTGAATTTTGAATTTTATTTACGACCTTATGCATCTAAGACTCTGGCCGAAATAATCGAGGGGAAAGGGTGTGGGAAGACGTCGACCAGGGACTACGTTGAAGGTTCCATCCTGGCATTTGCCTGGTGCAACTGAGGAAAAAAACAGGAAAAACTCAGTCAGGATGGTCTGCCACTGGGATGGAGCCCACGACTCCAATGCTGCACCAACGCTCTACCACTGAGCTACGGAAGCTCAGTATTTTTGTATTTAAATTATTGTTTAATCTAAAATACTGATCTATGAACTGTAGGTGATCATAAAGAAATATCGTCATTTTGGGGATATTTCATACATGCTTAGCACTTTTCGTATGTTAGGAAACGTTATAAAGCATAGCAATGAGATTTCTGCATGTCGTCATAAAAGTGGTTTAATACGTGTTTTACTCTGCACATTTGTATACCCTGGTAACTGAGGATGTTCAAAGGAAGCTAGTGCGAAGCGTCGGGATTGCCCCACTTACAAGTAAATCGATTGATGCTTGAAAATTATTTTTTGACCAAAGTTGGTAGAAGAGTAGGGTACATCAGGAAGCCACCAGAAAGCATGATTAAAAGTGCTTTCGTCCATAACGACGGGTGCAGTGGCCAAAAGATTGATTCATAAGAATTAGTACAGACAAAGATATATATAATGCGGGTGTTGGCGAATGCAGGCGAGCGAGGAGTTCCAGACGAAGAAGTCCCGATTGCAAATCGAGCCAGCGTGACGTAGAATAGAACAGGTTGATAACGAACCTTAAATTAGAGACTGAACTGAAGTAAGGAAAGGAAAACTACTTTCCATACGTTTATTGTTCAATACTTTTAAATGCTTTTTTAAAAGGGAAGAGAAGCTTTGATAATTCTCTTTCTCTCTCTCTCTCTCTCTCTCTCTCTCTCTCTCTCTCCTTCTAAAACTGTAGCGTGTATATCCGTGTATTAAAAAGTAATAAACACATATCACACCCGTCTTTTCAGCGAGGTCATTACTAAGTGAAAAAGAAAATAATTTGAACAATTCAAGTAGTGCTCAGAAGAATGATATTCATAGAATAGAAGTTTCCAATATTTAAAAAGGAAGAACTATTGGTAAAGCAATAGCAAGGTAAAGTTGAATTGCCTGAAACTCTTTCTATTAAAAAACTAAATTCACAACTTTGATTAGTTGATTGATTTTCCATACTTACCTTTGTCTTTTGCCCCTGCTACATTTGAGTTCTTGGAAACAGTCCATATGCGCTCTATTGGAGTGTATGTGCGAAATGTATGTAATCATCGGGTATTACCATCCTTGTTCTCGCATCCTGATTGATTGACTGAATTAATATAGCAGCTCAGTGGTAGGGTGTTGGCATTGTTTTCGGGAGGTTATGGATACGAACCCTAGCGGCCGACTATCCTGACTTAGGATCTGTGCTCAGTCACATCATGCAACTGCCGAGATTGTACCTTCAAAATAGCCCTTGCCGATACCTTCCCGAATCGTTTATCGTCCCTAATCCCGGCCAGAGCTATAGATGACTGAAGGTCGTTAATAAAATTTAATTCAATTATTGATACCTTAACGAACCCATGAGTTTGTAAGGATGTCTTATACATGTTCTGAAAAGTAGGCTCCAAACAACTGCGTTCAAATTAAGGCTCCTACGAGGTTTGAACGCGATAGCACGCTTGCTGTAAGAGTCCGTGAACTATTTAATTCGATCAACATATGACCCCTCTTCTCTCAGTTACAGTTAATACTTGCTAATGTAAAACTTCTGGTTTACTTTAAGTTTAAATGTAAAATGAAACTTTAACATTGGTAGGAACAATATTATATAACCAGTGTATATTTAAGAGCAGTGTATACAAAGGGAGTCCATAACAATCCTTTTGTGGTTGAGGGCTTAATGTGGTTACTATAACAAAGCAGCGTAAACTGAATGATCAGAGTAAATAATTATTAATATCAAAGAGGATTGCGTAATAGAAATCTCGAATCAATCGAATTTTAATGAGTATATGAACAACTAAATGTTTGATTAATGTGAAGAAATTATGAGGATTATGATGGTTTGCTAGGCTCTGCGTCAAGTTCAGCCCGTGACATGCAATAAATGAGTTGAACAAACACTGTATGTAAAGCGGGTTGTGTTCTCGTGTTTTCTTTGTTTCCTTTAACTAAACAACATTTCACCACTCATTCTCAGGCTGCGGTGGCTTGTTGATAGATCCCTCACTTCTGGTGCTAGGGGTCGTCGGATCGATCGCTGCACAAGCCATATGGGCTTTCTGGTTGACAAACACCGTGTGTGTGGGTGTTCGTAGGGTGCTCCTGTTTCCTCCAACTTTCTTCATTCCACCAAAACATCCCATCATCATCCATACGGCCTGAGCCATAGTTGCCTAAATGTCTTAAACAAATTAAATTCAAATGGTAGATCTAATTGTGAGAATAAATTGTGCGATCCGTTTAAATTTCTAAAGAAGCGTCACTTTCAGACATGAGAAAAATATTTGAGTCACTTTAATCGGGTGTCTTGTCGAGTGTGATAAATATGACTTTTGTTGAAGCTACTAGGAACAAGAATATACAAAAAAATGAACGATCTATTTACTTCATATTTGTTTACTAATCAGACCGTGATTATTATAAATTATAATGTAACAAGCAAGAACGAGGACACGAAAGAAATAACAAGTATATTATTATCAGGTAACTCATATTTCTACTCAGCTCAGAAACTGCTAACCTCGCGACTATATCGAGATAGTTGAACTTATTATTATACAGAACGGATCTTCATCTGTTTTACTAGATTATTGTGAAAGTTGTAGTGGCACTGGCACTGGCAAATTAATATAGATTACGTGTGTTGAAAATAATTAAATGTGTGAGAAAAATTAAGGTTCTAACTCAGGCCGAGATGATCAGAGAATGGAGGAGCCTGCATAATGAGGAATTCCATACACTGATTTACTCGATATGATAAGAGTGGAATCATTACGCTTAAGATAGGCTGGTTATGTATCTCGCATGGGGGAGAGATTATCATATAATGTCGTTATTGATAATTCGAAGGGAAGGATGTCGTTGGAAAGACAAAAATTCACGGAGGAACAATGTTAGAAGGGATCTTTGAGTAGTAGATGTTCATGATTAAACTTGGCCTGATCTTTTCCAGGATATAATTCACTAGGGACATATGTTACTGCGACGATAAACTTTCGAGTTCTGTGTACCATAGAGTCAGTTACGTAATAATGGAGCGGCAGAATCTTAAAAGTGGTATTTGCAAATGCAATCCTTTACTTATGAAAAACAGAACAGAACATCAGGGAGTTTCGCTCTGCCCAATGGTCGCGTGATCGAACAAAGTTACGGCATTAAAATATTTAAATAGTTCTTAGAATACGAATGAAAAGGGACCTCAGGGTGGCCGAGAGGTTTAGCGCACTCGCTTTCTGTGCGCGTGATATCGGGTGAAATTTCCGCCGGGGTCCATTGAACCGAATATTCCACAGTCAACTGTAGCAAAAACCATAGGAGCTCACCAGCTCTTTTCCTTCGGTAATTGCAATTCATTCACTAACAAATGAAAAGATATGTCATAGGCTATAGTAAAGGTGCTCTTTGGATTTATCTTCAAAAGTAAACTTAATAATATAAAAAGTTTCCCGATTCACAATAGGTTTCGCTAATCACTTTGCAACCATGGCATGCCAGGTTCGATGCTCTGTGGGGAGAAAAAGATTCAAAGCCAATTTAAAACTCTCGTTCTTTTAACGTCACCTCCCTCGGATGCAAGGCTAGGACAAAACATGATCTACTCACCTGGCCCACGGACCCCTCGCTCATATACCTGTTTCAGTCCAGAACTAACCATTTTCACACTAGAAGAGTATTATATACTGCTGGAACATGTGTTTACAATCAACATATCTCCAGTCCTATAAAAGAAGTTCAAGTATGCAGTGCCATGTTACAACTAAACGCGAACCTTACGCAGACGATAAAAGTTGTTTAGGTTATAGAGAAGAGGGATATATGAGAGAGAGGGTGACAAGTAACAATTAAGATAAGAAAGGCAACGGACAGAATGAAAGTATATCGTGTATGGTGGTGCGCAAGAAGGAATCTTCTTATCTCGTTTGCGCGAGGTTCGTGTTTAAGTGCGGTGCGGTATTTCATATTTGAACATCATATGGGAGAATTAAGACGTGTTCAAGAGACGTGTTAATCTTTCAGCAATTTATGCTGCTGTTTTTGAATATTCAAGGAAAAAAGTATTACTAGAGTTTAGCATTTATATCTTTATAAAAATTATATTTATGGCAAGTCAGGTAGCTTTGATTAAATTGTAACATTTCGAAGGGTTGACATGTGTCAGGCTTAGCGTATAATGTGCATACCTAGCCCATAAATAGAAGGTAAATAGAAATTAAATGTTGGACCACAGCTACGAATACCCTTTCCCACTATATACCAAAAAGATAATTGGTCACCTACCTGATAAGTTTGGCTAAGGCCCTTTCTCTGTTAATACTGAGTGTGACGTTGCTACAATGTCCCTCAACCTTTCACTTTGCAAGACAAATGCCATACTAGTTCCTGTTCAACTTAGAGGATATTACACGGCTGGAAACATACAGATTATATGATGGCATCCCACGATTATACCATGACATGTCTGACAGCTAAGCACCATGCGCCAGGTTCTTTGCAAGTTGTTCTCTTGCTTATTAAAAATAGCAGCTATAGTTCACGTCATCTGCTGGCCAAACGAGAACAATCACCATCACGGAACTATCAATTACTTGTTGTTAGATAGTGTCAGACATGTCAACCTAGAAAAGTTCGAACGCAGAAGAATAGCCAATCTGGAAGGAAGCAAATGCGGGAGCTTGTTGTGAAAGTAAAAGCATTCTAAACAGTTACATCAGAAACGTTAAACCAGAGAACACAGATATTTAACCTTCTAAACCACAGAATATCTCTAGCATTTATAGTTTCTCATCCATTTTGCGTGAGAGTATACAGCGAAATCAACCAAGATTATATCTCTTGAACAGGGGAAAATAAAATTTTGTAACTGGAACAGTGACAAATATAGTATTACTTTGATATTGTTTACAATCAGCTGTCGCAGTCCAACACTTCAATTATCCTTCTCGGCATTGACTGCACTAACGAAGAACATATACGTGGACTGCTTCTTATACCCTCCAATACATCTCTTACATGTTACCTGAAAGCATCAGTTGATTGTTTTCGCTTGCATTCCCAGTCGCGGACCGTTATTTCCCAAATATGCTCAATATGGCTGAGATCCGGTGATTTGGCAGGCCAATTGAGGACATCGGTCTCCGGATGTTCCGCAAACCAAGTGTCTGTAATTCCTGAGGTGTGCACACTGTAATTATCATGCACCCCGTATCTAATTGTTTCCATTTCTTCTGCTGCATAGACCGCTCGGACACTTGGTACATGTAGTCCTGAAGGACTTCCTTGCATTTTTCAGAATCCATTCTAGAGGACACTTCAACGAGTTCACTAACGCCTGCTACGTTCATCCACCGCCAGGATGTCACACGAGTCCTGCCACTGCATGCTCTAGCCACAACATGTTCAGTGACCTGAGGAATATCGTTCGGACGCCAGAGAAAAGTCCTATCGTCCTCATAAGATAAGAAGATTTTCTCATCTGCGGATAACACTGTTTCCCAAAATGTATCTTCAACAGGCAAATACTGCTGGCAAAATGCAATACGGGAAGTTCGATGATCATCTGCGAGCTCAGTTTTTCTTGCAGCTCTCCTGTCATGGATTCCAGCAGCATGCAGGCTGTTTCTTACAGTGCAAACACAGACTGGTAAATTTAAATTTCTAGGCATGGATGATGCTGGTAGGAAAGGAAAGGATCACGACGATTTAAGTCTAATAAAGCTTGGTCTTGTTCATTAGTGATCTTCTCCCGTACACCAGGCTTGGGACGTGTTTTCAAGCCATTTTCGCCCTCTTCTTCGAAACGACGAATTCAGTAACGGACACAGTCTTCGCTATATCCAACAACAATAGCTATTTCAGATATGGGCCGTCCATAGTCCCACATACCAATTATACGACCTTTGGTAACCTCTGAGGTGTAAGGCATAGTCCTGCAAATACCTGCAAATACAAAATGACTGACATCATTATTTCGTGCTTTCATACACAAGATGCTACAAATACGCCACCTTTTGTAACCAATTAACGTCTGATTCTGCCAGATAGTGTTCATTCCCTTAGACATAGATGGAAGGCAGTAAATAGTGGAATCTAGGTTCGAGTCTTCAGCTCCAATGTCAGTCAGCTACTCTCTTCCTCTCATCCTTATTAGAGAATACACTACCTACTAAAATAGCTTGAAATTCATTTTTGTCTGTATAATATAGAGTCAAAATATGAAATATCGTCACAGCCAGAACGTAGTTATATTCAGCAAACGATAGTTATTAATATTATTCCGTGATTTTTAAATGCTCGGACTAATAGAATTTATAATTGTATTCCTAAATTATGTGGCTTCGTTATTACCATGAGAAAACTTTATTAATTAAGTAATTAGTCAGTGAAACTCGGTAATTAGAAATAAAATCACTTAAAGAGTGTAACATCCTATTATTGTTACAAATACTGTAGTTTTATCAGCAAAAGGAAGTTAATATTCCGACAGAAGAATACAGACATCCATACCCGCGGCAGTAACACAGTAGATGATTTTGAATTGGCTTATCAGTTGAGGTCTGTTTGGAAGCGTCTAAAATGATGGGTGTAGATCAGACTGCATTTAGTTTATTTTCATTCGTAATAACTTTGGTAAGCTTTATTTTGTACATGCAATTTTAGTAACTTTTGATATTGGCTCGTAAATATTATACGAGTGAAATACATGTTAAAATCCACACCTAACTAATATGTCGCAGGCGGGATTTAAACCTATCACCTAGAAGACAGTGGCCTTACACCACACAACTACCTAGGCCGCCTATTTTGTTTCGTGTGCTATTTTATTTGAACTTGTTAATGTGAACAACGCGGTTAGATATAAACAGTCTGTGGGAAGAAGAACCGCGTTGTTATCGTGTTTATAATCACCAGCAGTTCTTTCTACGCTTTATCATCAGCAAAACGTTATATTAGGTGTATACCCCTTTCAAAGATTCTGTCACTTCTATTATTATTGTTGTTATCCTAGCAGAGATCTCTGCATGATTGCATTATTTCACAGTGATTCCGCCAGACTCCTCCTCTGGGGGTGTCACCTCCAAATCCTTGAGAGCACCCGCATCTTTAAAAATGTTATGGTCAAAAATCGAAAGAAATTGTGAGAAACTTCACTTATACCCTACCAATTTTGACCTTACAAACCCACACTGACAATCCTGGCGGAATTCCTGCTATGGAGACTTTCTCTCAGAGAAGTTGCAGATTACTCAGGCTTACTAGTCAGCCGAGAAACAAAACAGGGTGAGAACCACTGTTCGGATTTACACAAAATCTCGGATATTCAACGCGGGATCAAGACGTGATATTCCTTTAATATCCTGTGCTATATTTTGTACTTAAAGTATCGTCCTGGAAATCTTCGGTTAAGATGACGGACAGCGGGTCCTACCAGTTTCGAGACATTAACCATTATACCACTGGGTCAGAATAGAACAGTTTAACTTTATAATGCATATACTATGTATTCAAGTTTGAAGGTTTCAGGAAGTTTGAGATTTTCTTAGGTGGTTGTAACTTTTTAAAATATTTTTGTCAGTAACCCAGAAACATACAATTTTATGATTTCTGAACAATTTACAGCTGACGCGAATCGTTGAATTTGAATTTAATTTCTAAGCCTTTGGGGCAAATTTGGCTCAGGCCGTATGGGTAATGATGGAATGATTTGGTTTAATGAAGAAGTGAGAGGAAACGGGAGAATTCCGAGAGGACCCACGCACACGTTGTTTGTCCACCACAAAGTCCACATGGAATGAGGGGATCGAACCGATGTGACGATTCAGAACACCAGAGCTGAGCTCTAACGAAACTTCTAAAGTCAAACGATTACACGCGTGATAGTAATTTGATTTCTGTTTATTATTCAATTAAGAGTTCTATGTTACATTTATTATTATAATTGCTATTATACTAATTACTGTTTGATTAATCCTCAGTTACTAATTCTGGTTTTACTAACTGATTTACTTATTTCTGCCTGGCTTAACAAACTCAAATCCAGGTTTTGAAATAAAGTTAAAACATGTTATTTTTTATATATATAAAACGAACTCTTGCTCATTAAAAGCTATTAGACATCGCGTTCCCGAATCTCATCATTAAACAAAATACATTAATAATTCAACTTTAACTTTGCTATTGAATTATCAAAAGTTATTTTTGAAGTTATATTGATGATGCTATTACATTATCTATTTCTTACAACTCTTTCACACACTCCTACACGTAAACACACACACACACACGCAGCGAGAGAGAGAGAGAGAGAGAGAGAGAGGGAGAGAGACTTCATTCGAGTTTCGAATAAACTGATTCTAAGAATCTTGCAGTGAAAACTATCTCTTCTACTCCCTCTCTTCACTTGTGTGGCTTCACCACGCTCTAACCTTAGATAACCCCCTCTATCCCCGCTTCCCAACACCCGCATTATCTATTTCTCTGTGTGTACTTATAGCGAGATCTAAGTAGAAAAAACACTCGTTTATTTATAAAACGTTTGTAATAATGGAAACCAAATACATATTAATAGTTTTTGGGTAAATGGGCTATCGTTTAAGGTGTATGCTCATCATTTGTATTCTGACATCTTGAATCTTGCTCGATTTTTTTTTTTAATTTGAAGGGGATCATGTAATATATCAATATTGAGCTAAACGTTTACCAGAAATTCATTGGTGAAGTCAGTTTTGCTATTAATTTAATTTTGAGAGAGATAATGAAATGTAATATTACCATGCGTAGTTGATTGAAAGGCCCATATATATTATGTTACTTTTTAAACAATGCAAGAAATTAAAACAGAATGCACAAGTGATTAGAATTGGGAACTACTTACACAGTGCTCATTACCTGTGCATTGGGGTTTCATTTCCGGAATTGTTTAAAAAATAAGAGAGTATTCCTGAACTTTTAAACCAACTACTCATACTGTCACATCTCATTATTTATCTCTAAAATAGTTTTATGGAAACACTCACTTCATAAAATTCTATCTCAGATTGATATGCTACACAATACCCCTTCCTTTTAAAAAAAAATCGAACAAGATTCAAGATGGTCGATTTCAAGATGGCGGCTATGACGAGCGCACAGTTTAAAAGATAGCAGAAAGACGATTTACCAAATAACCATTAACATGTATTTATTGTCCATTATTACGAACATGTTATAAATAAATGTGTGTTTTCCTACTTATTGTTAGATCTTGCTATGAGTACTAATTCTTATGAACAAAGCTTTTGGCCACTGCGCCCGCCTTTATGGACGAAAGCACTTTTTAATCATGCTTTCTGGTGGTTTCCCGATGTACCCTACTCCTTTTACAATTTTCAGCGTAAATAAATTAGATTTAAGTTTGGCCAAAAAAGCGCTTTGAAGCATCGATAATTTTAAACGTCGGATTTTTTTATTTTTTTTTATTTTTCGTGGTACTTTGGAGAATTCTTTTTAATACTATGGAGCACGTAATATTACTTGAAATTTCCTGAATAACTAAAATGTTAGTTTATATGGCAAATATACGTTTAAAATAATAATATCGTTATTATCACTCTCTTTAACCAAACTTAATTGCATAATTGTATATTCAAGAGATTCCAGTTTAGAACCAAGGTCATGTAATTTCGACATGCAAGCGCACTTGAACATGTTTCTCCAAATTCTGGACTACTTTTTTCAAAGTGTCGATCTTAACGACTTGAATATCTTGGCGTAAAGCGTCTTTGAGTAGTTCGAGTGGGCGAGGACTAATTTTCTCCATTTCAATCTTTAATAGACACCAATAAAACAAATCGGCAGGTGTCAACTAGCGAGATCTGCTTAGCTAAGCTTTCTTTAGCTAATTCTTAGAATTGTGTACATTGTTACCCATGCGGCATTCAACACACAAGTGCCGAGATGGTGACGAGAAAAAAATGCAAATGTCACTGGACGAGAATATTATATTCCAGGAGGGCGACATGCCCTTGTGCATAGTTGAAAGTATGTGTATATAAACTTTTACCCCTTACTTTCACGCTAGAAGCTATACTTTGGGGCCTCTAGCGAGAGAATCACCTTATAATACATGCTATTCAGAACTACAATATATTCCTAAGAATAACTGTGGATATATTGATCTATTCGTTATCAGATATTTAATGATTCCTCAAAATATTTAATGGAGATAATTATGATCAAGAAATATATTTTCTATATGAAATAACATTTTATTTGCTGTACTTTGCCATTCCCTTCATAACACAAGTATTCCAAAAAATACCTTATAAATTACTTCACTTTTTATTATTCTGCAACGAAAAGAAAATTTGAATTTTCCGTGAATTGTTTCTTAAATTTCCGCTTTTCCCCCGGCCTGTACACCACTAGCGACCCCACTACATGAGGGAATTCCCACACTTTATTGAAAGATTTGAAACACCAAATGAATACATGTGAAAATGAGTGCAGTAACACTTTGCGTTTAATTGACATTGCGTGTGGAAATGACATCTGACATATGGCGTCTTAAAATTAAATGATTTAAAAGAGAACAAAATGTAAAAAAAAAAAAAAAAAAACAAAGGGCGCAACAACTCGATTAGAATCAATTGACGGGTTAATTCCTGAAGTTTCAAATTTATCTGTCAGTCCAAATTGTGAAGAAGCTTTGTTAAGCTCAGTTCATTTTTCACTGGAGCATAAGTCGCTTTTCCCTTAAATTCTTATATTTTTCCTTTTTCTCCTTTTGTGGCGCAAATTGTATCAGGGAACGTAAGATGTTTCGCAGTTGTAGCAAGACGCATGCTATTTCTTACCACATAACAGCTGAAGACTGGTTTCTTTGTCCCTAGAATGTTTTCAACCCTTTCAGTAGTAGATACAAATCATAATTGCTGTGGGAAATTAAGAAGTACCTCTTTATAAATTACACGAATAGTGTCACATACACTTGTGTGAAAATATGCTATTGGTTAAGGTGTCGGAACTACCAAAAAAAAACAATTGCCCCAAAACGCCTAATATTAGAAATATATTCATCTTATTCTTAGAGATGTACCACTGACTAAATATAAAGGAAATGAAGCCACCTGTGCACACACACAAGGCTCTATGCTGTGATAGTGTGATATGACGTGGAACTGCGTGACCAATGCTTGTTCATAAAAAATAAACTTAAGAAACGAATTTTCTATTTGACTCACGTTTTCTGGACAACTTACATTACAAATATGATTCTGTTTCATCACAAATACAACACAAAAACTCGTAAATCAACACAAAGATTCAGTACAGTTTGAAGTATCACGAACTGATTATTGTGCAATATACAGTGTTGCAAGCCTAAAAGTGTCGGAATACCTCTAATGATTATATCTTGCTATTTCCCAGAAATGCAAAATACTTAAAGAGAATTGTCAACTTAACCACCGTAGTAGAAGTACAAAATTAAGTTCTCAGAACGGAATCAATTGTCATTCAATAAAAAGAATTAAAATTTTTTTGAAAGAATTGCATAATTCCCTTGACACATTTACAGTTACAGAGTTGCCAAATGTACTGAGGAAGAAAACAGTTCTTGGTGTACTCTCCTGGGTGGCCAATACTGATATTTTGCAAAGTTTTCCTCAATTTCACCAAGCATCCTTGCGCCGAAAGAGTACCTGCTGAGAAATGTCATGCCAGAGATGTGCAACTGTCTTACAGTGGAGCTGCCTATCTAGTTTATATAAGTTAAATTATATTTTTAAAAAACGCTAACACTGTTGAAGATACGTAAAATTCATCAAACTTTACCCTCCCTTCCAAAAGAAACCGAACATTTAAAAAAAAAAAACAATGTACATTTTGGAACAAATCATTTTTATTAATCAATGTATTCCCCTTCTGCATCGATACACATATTTGCACGCTCCAACAAGTTGTCAAACGACTTCTCCATGTCCTTTATTGGAATGGTCTTTAGGACGGCGGTCGTCGCCTTCTCAATGGCTTCAATCGATGCGTGCCACTTTCCTTTCATCGCCAAATGCAGTTTCGGGAACAGATAGAAATCGCACGGAGCGAGATCTGGTGAATAGGGCGGATGATGCAAACGAATAATGTGATTTTTGACCAAAAATTCAGTTACAAGTCGCGAACGATGTGATGGTGCATTATCGTCCAAAAGAGTCCAACTGCCGATTTCTCGATATTCGGGCCGAATACGACGAATTCTTGCCAGCAAATGCTTCATGACGCCCAAGTAAAACTCTCCAGTGACTGTCTGGCCGGGCTGAACAAATTCTTTGTGGATAATTCCTTTTGAATCGTAAAAACAAATCAGCATCACCTTAACTTTTGACTTCACCAAGCGACTTTTTTTGGGTGGTCCTTCATCCGGCGCTCTCCATTCAGCACTTTGCCGCTTTGTTTCGGGCTCATATTCAAAACACCACGTCTCGTCACCAGTTACAATCGATTTCAAGAAGTTTCGATCCTGCCGAGCACTTTTAACAATGTCTTTGCAATGCGCAATTCGATCAACTTTTTGGTCTTCGGTGAGTTTGTGTGGTACAAACCGCGAATTAACCTTCTTAAGGCCCAAAACTTCGGTCAAAATGCGGTATGCGGTTGTTTGAGGAATGCCTAATTCCATTTCAATAACTTTCACCGACGCTTTTTTGTTATGTTTGATGAATTCACGCACTTTTTCGATGTTTTCTTCCGATAATCCGGTT